>JAJEJO010000158.1:537840-743085 GCA_020662805.1 Glaucomys volans | reverse complement strand
AATGCTCTATCATACTGGAGAAATTTTCAAAGTGGAGAAATGATCAAATTGTTAAGCTCATCCCTAAGAAACACAGTTCTATACATAAATTTTTAAATTTTGTAATTTTATATTTCATTGAAACAGAAATCTAAATTTGATTTGTATAATTAATACAGGGGGGAAATAAACTTCAGGCACAGTAAAAATTGTGGCCTATAATAAACTTTAAAAGTTCTTGCCAGTTTTCCTTGTTTTGAAAATGAGAATAAGCACCTCTCTATAACCCTGGAGCCCCATGCTTTCCAGCTACAACTCCTTCCCTGAATGTTTAAGCTTAACATGTGCTAATTTTTAGGGTCAGTTTTGTAAAACAGATTTTGCAGAACTGTCCATTTGCCTTTGCAAGGGCTGAGGGGCTAAAATTTGAAGGATTTGCAAAGGAACTCTAGTGAGAAAGTGCCTGGTTCAGTGGCAGAGCTTCTGCTCCTGCTCAAATCATAGGTTGCTATTCTCATTTTAAAAAAATATTAAAAAAATAAATAAAATATATTTACACACAATTACCACAATACTAAAATCATGTATTTATTGCTAAAATTCATCTTCTTCATTTCTAAAATACTACAGAAATACAGCATAAGTAAAAGTGAATTTATTTTTTCTTCTCTTCCAAGACACAGTCTTCAAGTATTACATATGGTAAAGAAATCCTCTAAGCAGTTACTTCACAATAAAAAGTTGTTTGTAAATTTTTGGCTTTGTGAAGCCAAATTTTAAAGACATTATGGTGGTGGCTTTATTTTCTTTTTCCTTTACATATGCAATAATTCAAGAATATTCTATAGGAATTTTTAGCCTATTTGTAATTGTTAATTGTGACATCCACAGAGAAGAAAAATCTTGACAGTTTAAGCATTTATAAATAAAGGGATTTGTGGATAGCAATTCAGAAACTTAAAAATGGGTCAAGGGGAAAAATAAATTTTGTTTCCTTGTTCCATAATTTCCACTTGTGTGTTTTTCCTCCAATTGGGTGTAGAGGTGTGCCGAGTGTGGGGGGTGTATGTTCGTATGTATAAACGTTTTTATGTATGTATGCATGTACACATGTTTATATACATATGTGCACTTATGGGCATATATATTTATGTGTGTGTGTATGTATATTTTTATTGTGCAGACATGAGATGAAGTACAAACAAAAACGAAAAGAAAGCGGTGGTTTTAATTTTGGAACTCTCACTGATTAATTATTAGAATATATTTGAGAATTTTAGTTGTCCCATTAAAACAAATTAAAAGACCATAAAAAATAAACTCTCTAATTTATCTTAAATGATGTGCACTCACATTCCAAGAATTTATGATTCTAATTGTCATGTAGGAAACTATATCCTTAAATAGTACATGTATTTCCATAAAGCATCTTTGTTACAAAGAATGCATGATATTTCAGTGGACAAGTAGAGTATCCTACATTGTACCTCTTTTCCAGGATAAAACTATATTATGAGAAAATATCAACTTAATTAGGAACAGTATGCAACATAATTTATTTCAGTAGATAAAAAGTAGACTAAAAGAAAGATTTCTAAAAATCCACTAGGTTTATTCATTTAACCTATTATTTTAAATTAATGTAATTAATGTCATTAGGTATAATTACCTACATGGGAAGTAGTTTAGATAATAATAGTAAACTACTACGACACAGACTATAAATCACTGGAAAATATAAAGTCATATAGTGAGCTTACTAATCTTTCCCTTATTTTTCTCAAAATAAACTTTTATTACATCTATTAACTGCTAATATAAGGATATTCTTTAGACACACTCTACTCCTCCACACCTATCCACTTCTATTCTAGTTCTCATACAATTTTTTTAAATGTTCTTAAAAAGTAGAGGAGATTATACCAATATAAAAGATCACTGATCATTCAAACTTTATAAAAATATTAAATGGAAGATATGCACTTAAAATTATATCTAATCAATCTTATACTTTATTGATAAAAGAACCATGGTATTCCCTTGTCCAGATCTGGGTTCTTCTATGAAAAGCAATAATTCAGTGATAATGACTTTTATGCAGGTCTGAAGTTAACCTGACCAGAGGTGAGGGGCTAAATTAGGAATTAAATAGGTGACACATGAGGCAAGATAAAGAGAAAGCATCCTTTCAAAGCTGCCTGAGGTCCTAACACTTTGAAGGCAAGAGATAACATTACGTTCAAAAGTAAGCACAAATGGTATGACTCTACATCATGTGCAACCAGAGAAATGTAAACTTATGCTCCATTCATGTACAATGAATCGAAAACGCATTCTGCTGTCATGTATGACTAATTTTAGAAGAAACAAAAATTAAAAATTAAAAAACAGTAAATGATAGAACAACGTGAGAAAAGTAAGTAATGAAACAAATTTTGGTTCCTAGGTAAGGGCTATCATTTGAGACTAATACTGTACTGTGACATTCAGATTCAATAACTTTTAACGAAGTTTATACCATAGGTAGAAAAGGAAAATAAAGGTCTATAAATCATTAATTTTACCTAAACTCCAAGTTGAATTGTTTAAATTAAACATTAAATAGTATGTGTATGCGACCTTTTACTTTTTACATATTGACTTTACATCAACAACCTAATGAAGATATGAATCCAGTCCATAAAATTAAATTTGTGAGTAATTTTGCAAGTAATGATTAATTTAAAATTATTTAAATGTGAGAAAATTTTTTTAAAAGATGATTTTTTGAAATCTTCCTCTATCATACATATATATTAGGCACATAGAGAAAAATATCACATATATAGCCAAATCAAATTTCTTCATGAAAATTTTTCACACAATATAGCTATATTTCATACTTTTATATAGACAAAATCATTGTGAATAAAATGTTTATAGATTATTGATAATTTTCTTAGAGAAAATATGCAAATTATTTGGAAAAGTCAAATTAAATCCAAAATATTTGATTTATATTATGATACCACCTGGCAGGAATTTAAGCTAATTTAAACTTCCACTAGAAATATAAAAAGTGACCATATACTTGCTAATATCAGCTTAACTAGAAATGCTCAAAATCATATAATAAATAAATTGAAGAAAACTAAATCAGACACATTAATTTCACATTTCCTTCTTTAGTTTCTCCTGCCTTTTATGGGTTCTTCCTTCTTTCTAGTCTTCTTTATTTACTGATTGATCACCATACTCAATATATTGTGGGTACATAAAAAAACTGAAGATGAGTAAAAAAAAAGTAGGACAATATTATGACACATACAATGTTCAAAAGGAAATTGTGGAATGATTCTACTTGTAAATATTATATTTCCCCACATTAAAAAAAAATATATGAGCAGCTATCTCTGCAAAGTACAAAGAAACTGATAGCAGCAGTTACTTCTGGAATAGATGACTATGGGTCTGGACCACGGGGGTGACATTGTTCCAGATCCATTACTGATTCAAAAAATGCCTTAAAACAACTCTGAGCTTCTGAATGTGAATAATTTAAAGAAGCACGGGGAAAATTATAAAGGTAATAGAGGTATAATTCAAACTAGAGTTGCATTTTGATATAAAATGGAACATATATACTTTCCAATTTTCAGAAAAGAATATTATATCAGCTTAGGGAATAATTTTCACATTTTATTTCTATTTTTTGTTTTGCAAATAAAATATTTATGGTACATAATTTGGAACCAAAACAATGTAATTTTAGAAGAAAAATTATTTTTCCATATAAGAAATATAAAGACCTCTTCAGACCTCCTTGATTTAGAAAATGTTTTCAGATTCTTGGCTCTGTTTCTCAAGACATAGAAAATGATAAAGAGGAGAGGGTGAAACACCTCTCACTTCATTTGAGGAGGGAGATGGAGAAATTGAAAAGAAAGACAGAAGGGCAGAGACAGGAAATGATAAGAGACAATGAAGGCAAACAAGTATTTTCATAGAAATAAGTTTCTCAAATCTGGATCAGCGTACTGTCCACATTTGTAACAATGAACATATCATCTTGTTTTATGTGACAATGAAAATGAAACACAATGGAGAGTTCTTGTGCTCCCAAAGTTTAAGACAACTAGAGAACATCCATATACATAAGAAAATTAATGACAGGAATTGGAAGTAAGAAAATATTTGCCTTTTCAGTGGGTAATTTATGAGTAAACATCACGAAATTTGATGCACATTTATTGGAAGACTAAGGTCACTCAAGGAACTGTACTAGATACTGTGGTGTATCAGTAGGAAGCTTAAGGTTGGGCTGTTACAAAGCTTACATAGTATAACAGGGAAGTACATGAGAATAAAATGTAATACCATGCTATTATCGCCATGGGGAGAGGGCAGAGAACAACTATTCAAAAGGGAAGATGATCAAATTCAATGTAAATACTATTTAATTTGGAAGGTCTAAATTTTTAACCTAAGTTACCCTCATTGGTGTTGTAAGGCACCCATACCACAAGATAAGGTACGGGTGTAGAAAATAATCAAGGCATGGTAAGAATCAGAACGGTACTGACCATAACCACCAAAATTCAGACAAGAGGTCACAGAAGAAGGCAGGGAAGCCTCTTCCAGGGTGCAGGATTACGGTACAGTAAGTGATCATTTCAGGCATAGCATTAATGTACATAATTTTCCTAGTTTTTAGAGGCCAAATGTTAAATAATGGGGCACCTCAGAAATATCTACAAGTGTGCTGAAGGTAGAACAAGACCATTGCCAAGGCAGGGGAGCAAGGACTTCAAGGACAATATGTGACTGAAATTTAGAAGAGATCATGGGGTCAAGATGAAAGGATATGAATGCCAAACTAAAAAATGGGGAATTCTGTGGGCAATTAAGAGCCTGGCATTTTCTCAATAACAAAGGGATCTCATATATATTGTGATTTACAAAGTGCATTCTGAGTGCCATTTAAAGAACTGGAATAGGAAAGAAAATGACAAAGCAGATGAAATAGAATGTTAGGAAAGACAGAGACAAAAATGTTGAAATAATTACCAGTGAAAGAAAATTAGATTAGTATTGCTCAGATTGGTATTGCTGATTGTCTACATATTCTGAAATTATATCTTCCTAAAAATTTGCAATAGATAAAATGTTCCTCTACAAAAAAAAAAAAAAAAAAAAAAAAAAAAAGAGGATACTAGTTAAAGATTCTGAAGCCAGAACACCTTGGTTGATTAAATAGGAGGCTGCCACTCTGATAGTCAGTACTTAACCCATCTTCAATATACGTTGGTTTCCTTACATTAAAAAAAAGTTTACATATATCATATACAGGTGATGTATGCAAGCTATTATATATTATTGAGGTTTCTTATTAATACTTCAATTAAAGTAGTGCTTTATATTTGGGTAATGATAGTGACTACATATTAGGTCAAATGACTTAGTGACACCTTCCTCTAAGATTAAATTTATTAATACATGTGAAATACTCAAAATAGGACTTGCTATCTATTAATAACTAATGATCAAATGAATAAAATCTATCAAAAGAATAAAATCCTATCGAATGCCTTGGAACTCTCCCCTTTCATATTGTTTAAACTAGGCTTGCCATTTACTGCGGCTCCATTACCTGTTCTATACGGAAGCTAGCATAATTTTAAAAACCCCTATTTTGAAGGTAAAATTCACCTTATATTTGTATGAGCTATCAGGTTACTTACAACTAAAAATTAAATTGTAAATGAAAAAATTTTATCAATATTTTAAAATCTCTAAGAGAAAAAAAGATCACCCACAATCTCACCCTCTCTAACACATTCATTGTTGTATGAATGACCCATTTATTCTTTTCTCTGGGTATATTATGCATGACTCTAACTATCAATATATGCAAGTTTATTTTCTTTTTCATTTGATATTATTAATAAGACAATTCAAAATTCCTATCATTGACAGGCAGCAATGATATTTTAAGAACTAAATTAAATTAGTGTAATACACCATAACTTCAAACATTCCAGTTGTTTCCAATATTTCAAGATATGTACATTGCTGGAGAGAAAAAAAAAACCTAGGTCAGAAGTTCTTTTATTTGAATGCCCTTCTAAATAAATATCTCAGGTAGATTTCAGGTTTAAAGGATATTTAACTATTTGTAGTCTATGAAATATATATTCATTCACTCATTAGAATGAGATTTCTTTACTTAGTAAACTCCTTGTTGCATTATTAATAATAAAATAACAGCAAGTATTCATTGATTATTTGCTGTGTCCCAGATACTATTCTTAGGGTTTCAACATGTATTATTTCATTCAATTCTGAGAAGAACCCTGTGAGCGAGGTACTTTTATTATTAGCCCCATTTTATACTTAAAGAAATTAAAGTTTAGAGAGCTTGTCCTATTTTATGTACTTGGTAAGTTGTGGAGACAGAATTTTAAAACTCTATTTAAAACTCTTACGTTTATCTTGTAGTTATCTTACATTTCTGTATGTTATTTAATTACAAATAATGTGCATTTTAAAGACATTTTATCATGAAAATTAATGGTATAATTTACATGTTACTTGTCTATAAAAAATAAAGAATGATTTTCAAAATATCTAAGCAAGAAATAGGCTTTAAATATTGTTACTCATATTAGGTTAAAAGCATGTTTTAATTTATAGAATTATATATTATATGCAATGTGTGCATAGCTATACATTATTAAAATAGTTATAGAACTGCTAACTTATTCATGGAAAATAATTAGTGACTATTAAGGATATTTCTTATAATGAACATTATACATCTATATACATGAAATCACCAAAAAGGTAATTTCTGTATTTTAGTTTTCACAAAATTTAAAATTGAGCCATAAATAAGGCCAGTGAATCACTTTTCTATGTTCTGAAATCTATGCATGAAATTGCATTATATCCTTAACTTTCTACAGTTAAGATGATCCTATATTTTATCATGTCATTAGAAAAAGCACATTTGAAAGGAAAAAGAAGCAAGGATAACAAGTAAAACAATTATTATAGACAAACCGAGCATTTGGTTACTATACTTAAAATAATGTTTCTTTAGTTGTTTAGTAACTAAGATCTACCAGTAGAATTGCAGAGCAAATTGTAGCATAGCAATATAGTGTGGTGGGGAAAAAAGACAAATTGATTAACAGGATTCTGAATTCTCATCTAAATGTGTCATTTATTAATCTCTCTGAGCTTTGATTTCTTCATACACTGAAAAAGAGAGAAAAACATAAAATTTTCTATCTTTTAATGATGTGGTATTAAATGAGAAAATGAACATGATTGTTCAGCATATACTGTGAATTTCCTACACAAATCCAACTTATAATACTCAGCTTTACACTTCTGCAAACACCATTCTACTTTTTGAGTTGAATAAAATTATACAGAAGTTATACAAATTCAAAATATATTTCAGTATACAACTTTCTTAGTGTTCTCAAAATTTTTTGTACATGTAAAACATAATAACCTGCTCTCAATTTTTAAAAGAACCATGTTTTTCAATCTAGGATAATATACTGGCTAGTTTGAATAGACAATGCAACTTAAAGGTAAATTTTTCAAAATAAATTGTGATAATAAAAGTCTACTAACTGGAATTATATATTTTTAAATTACTGTAAACAGGTATTCTCATTAAAGCATTAAATTAAACAATTAGAAGTTTTCCAAATAGTAGACCTGAGAAATGACTGACTTTCAAAATAGTTATTTTTTCAAGGTCATGAAAAAAAAATCACTTGTATCAACTGATTAAAATTGTGATCAGTTTTCATTGTTACTCATATTTCATATTATCCTCTATCAAACATACAATGGGCCACCACATCAAGAAGTGCCCAGATAAACTTGCCTTGAAGTGACTAACCACCCTCATTTGGCTAGGGACCCACTAGCATCCTCTCTCAAAACATTAGTTTTCCTCAATATGGTACTGGATTTGTTTTCAAACTCTTAACAGAATCACTGAAAGGAAACAGGAGGAATATTATAAAGGCAGGCCTGGATTGAATCCAGAGACAAGCACTCTTACAGCAATGCACTGGAATTATGCCAGGGAGAGAAGTGCTTTTGCAAATGAACATGGTTCCATAGTTAAGTTTAAGGTATTTAATTCCTTTGTCGACATCATCAAGTCTAAAAAATAAGAAAGTTATGTCATAAACAATTTACCTCACTCACAGCAATGCACACAATGAGGAACCCTAGGAGACATCTTGCTTTCTTTAATCATGTTTTTTTTTCTAATAGATTCTTACTATTAACACTTAATTCCATCTATTCCAAGGCAGAGTTCATGTCGATGACAGTGGAGTAATTTTAATTTATTTTTAGGTGCCTTATATTGCTTGCAATAATCTTGGTATTCAAATGTGGTTTCAATTCTTAAAACTAGAACAATTAATTTTAACAGTACCACTTTTAAAGAAATGATTTTGCTCATGTGGAAGAAATTGGAAATTTTTTTCATAGTAAATATGTTTACTGTGATTAAAATCTTTTTCTTATTAAAAATTTTCTACTTAAATGTATAGAACTCACTTCCTGTTTTCTTTTTCTTGGCAAATAAATGTAGAACTCATTTGAATTAAATTACACAAAATGAAACAAAAATAACTATGATTTTCATTATAATATTTAAATTTTAAAACAGCAAAACTTTGGATGTTATTTCCTATTCTTTTCTTAGATAAATTTAATTGTGAACTTTTATATATATGTCTGTTCTTTTCTTAATTTTCCCTTTTTAAATGTGCAAAACTTGTACCTTTCATTTCCACATCACTAGGATCTGGAAAATATTGAAACTGGTTGCTTTTATAACAAAAGTGTAGCAGTGTTCTTAAAATTTTGAAATAATAGTTACCTTTAAAGCCACTATCACTTTCAAGTAACTCTTGATCATTTCCAATCCATAAGCCTTGCACTGAAATGATTAGTGCACTAGCAAGAATTTGTTCAGTGGAAATATTTTTATACATACTCTGTGCAACAGCATTCTACCTACTAGTAGTGATTTCTACATTTACTATAGGACCTGCAGGATTTTCTACTGGATTAAAAATACTATCAGTAAGGGACCAAGAAAGAAGACAGTGGGAGACAGGTTTGAGTTCTTCAAGGGGTAAAAAAAGGATGCTGCTAAGCTGTTCTATGGGACCTGAACCTATAGCATTTGTTTTGCTCGGAGTTCACTTTACAGTGTCATGTAAGGCATAAATAATCAAGTTCTGAGCCACAGTACTTTTTATACTTAGCAACCATCCTAATAGAAAATTTAACTCTTCAAAAATATGGAAAATATATTTGGAGTTACTCTATCAAAAGAGCTTATCCAATAGAAATATAATGTGAGTCATGTGTGTCATTTCTGAATTTCTAATAGCTACATTAGAAAAGAGTAAAAAGAAACAGTTGAAATTTATTTTGATATCATATTGAATTTAACTCAATATCTAAAATATGACTTTAGCTTGCAGTAAACATTTTTAAAAATTACGAATGACATACCTTACATTCCTATTGTGTACTATGCCTTTGAAATCCAGTTTGTAATTCATATTTACAACATGTCTGAATTTAGAGTAGCCACTTTCCAAAATGCAAAGAGCTACATGTGACTGTTTTAGATATCACAGATCTAAATACATTTTTAAATTGCTATTTCTTCTTTAAGTGTTTTACTGAAATAAAAATTTATGGGGAAATAACATGATTTTTATGTTTATATGGGGGCACCACATTGCTACATGTGAGATATTTAACTTTATCAAGGAAAAAGAATATTTACTAGGACTCCTCTTATTCTTTGTTAGAAACTATAGCAATATTGTTGCTAAAAGCCCAGGTCCCAGAGTCAGAATGCCTTAACTCTGAATGTAAGAAAAGGTAAGTATTATGAATATAACACCAAGCAAGCTAGTTAATCCTTCCTAGATTCAACTTTCTACATTCTAAAATAGACATGATAATCATACCTACCTCGCTAAGTAAGCTAATATGCAAAGCACATATAATAGTGGCTGAAAATAATAAGCTATCAAGAAAATATTCAGTTATAATAGATATTATTAGCTCTAGTTCCCTCTAACCTACCTAGTAGGCTACTGTCATAGGATTACTAAGAATATACAAAAGTTATTTTGGTTATATATTATGTATTATAAGTCATAAGGATACAAGTAATGTAATTTTATAATATATTTTTTCAGGACCTACATGTAGAATAATATCTATCAATTTAGAAGGTTCAAGTGACATTCTTTTAAAATGAAAAATACTGGCCAATCAGTTGACCACATAATGCTATGTAAGAAAATTTCCTGTTTTACAAAGGAAAGAAAAAGATTTAGCAATTCATATGCTAGTATTATCTAAAAATAAACAGAGAGCATTCAGTTGATATACAGAGATAACTAAAACTTCACTTGGACCACTTTCACAAAAAATGTGGTCCACTGTAACTTGAAGAGCACTCATTTTAGTATCTAATTCAGGAAAGAATTACATCTTTGGCAGAAGTAAATGAAGACTTATAAAGTGAAATTTAATGTTTTCGTGTCAAAGTTTTATTATTTATAATAAAGATTTCTAAAGTTTGAAAATGTATCATTTTGTGCCCTTCTTATCTGGAGAACTCTTGTTAGCAGTCCCCTTAAACTTTTATTTTCTACTGCCAAAAGGCCTTAAAAAAAGAGGAATCACATTTCATTAAATCCTGATTAATGTCACCTTAATCCTCCTAATTCTAGTCCACAAATCTGGTCTCCTCTCTTAAATCCAATAGCCCAAAGTACAACTGTCATGCTTTATATCAGACAAATTAAATTTTATTAACAAATATCATTATCACCAATATTTACTGCATATCATTAGTGCAGATACCACAGGAGGTATTTGCTAAGTCCAACAGTAACTTTGTGTCAGATCTACTGAATTCAACAGCTGGGATAGAGCAGATTTACTTGTTTGAATAATTATTATTACTTAAAATGTTTGACATTTGAAATAGGAAAAAAATCAAAGTAGAATTGTAATAGCACATACTACTTACGTTCACACATGTCCCCTTTTTGCTGGTAGCCCGCTTTGCAGATACATTTTCCAATGGGCACTAACCATTCTCCTTCTGCACTGCAGTGCATCCTGGGGGAGTTTTCCGCCTCTTCCTCTGCACTGCTGACACATGTCCCTCGAACCTCAACTAAAGAGGAAAATTCTGAACCAGTCACTGTATCTGGAAAGATAGCTAAGTTCTCAATAATGGACCAGCACTTCTTGTAGTATACTTTGACCGAAACCAAAGCTATGCAAGCCCCTACATCCTGAAAGGCAAGATAGAATCCCTTTTTGGACAAAGGTCCAATCTCTCTCACCTCAGTGTTAAGCTTCATCTTTCTTTCACCAAGGTCACCTTGGGTAAAACTTTCATCTGCAGCAATGGTGTCTATTTTTACATAGAGGTTTTCTCTTATATTCCTGCCAGTATCGTAGTCTGTTTCATAATAATACAAATTAAAGGTTTCCTTGCAAGTTCCCAGTACTCCAGGAAGACTGTTACAATCCCTCAGAGTGAATTTCAATTCTACAAAAATCCTTTGTGCATTGCCTTTCGAAATCCAGTTAGTCCGCAGCCAGTTGTTTTGGTTGGGCTCCATGACCTGGCACACCTGGTATGTTCTTATCGGAGTATAATTCTCATCCAAACCACTAATTTCTTCCCACTGTAAAATTTTAAAGAAAGTTCAAATCAGTTATTCAGTTAAAAAAAATGATAACATGTTGCTTTTCAAAGTGCATGAAGAATTTTATACTGTGTCCCAAATGTGGATTGCTGAAAGTGTTATGTTGATTTCTATACCAAGAAACACTGCAAACCAGAGAAAGGATTCCCACTTTAGCTTGGAACATCACTTATGTTGCTTGCTTTGTTTGAACATACAATAAATATTTCATTTTGTTTAATATCTGTTTGCTAGTATATTAGCATTTCTTTTTACATGTTTGCTTATATCTGTATTCTCCACTGAGATGACAATTTTTATAGACTAAGACTCACAATTATTTAAATTACCACTTAAAGCATTACACTTGGATGCATAGCAGAATTTCTGAAAACTCAGTTGACATTTTAAGTGGCCATATTATATTACAACTTAGAGATTATCTAAAAACGTGGGGAAGAAAATGCCAAGAGAAGTGAAATATACGAAGTATTCAATGACATGTTATTTACAATGTGAGATATATTACAATCTTTTCAAAATGAGGTATAAGGGAGTAGCATTTTACAGAGTTGTTTATATATATGAAGAATTGCTTTAATACTGTACATAAAGCCACATAACTATAAATAAGTAGTTTCAAAAGTGATTCATCTTTATAAAAATTGTTTTCAATAGACATACAATAGACATGACAAATCAGCAAATTGTACCACATTTAGTAATATGCTTTCTGACAGGAAACATCAGAAGTTTAAAAATGTCTGTTCATATTGTGATACAATATATACTACAACCAATATTATATGTTTTCACCAAAAACAAAAAGAACAGGCAATTTAGTAACAATTTCGAATATTGTTGAACCATATTTAGTATTACCTACTGATCCTTAGTAAAGAATTCATTTTATCTAATATCCCCTAAAGCCTAAAATAAGAATAGATTTGATTCTTTCTTACTCTTATTGGGAAATTTCCTATTTTACATTTATGATACCTTAATACTGAAACACATCTATTTGTATTAGTTGCTGCAATAACATGTCAAATATAAAAATATAATGGCATGAAAGTCCAAAATCACTTAGTATGTAATATTTAAACTATTGTTTCAAGAAAAGATGAGAAAATAAAGTATTTGATAATGAGTTTTATTTGTTCAATATGATTAGAATAATTGTGTAATTGCTGCATAATATTATTATCTTTTAAAACTGTTCTTAGAAAATTAACAGAACTGACAAATTAGCAATACATTACAATTTAGAAATTTCTTATAATAGTTCTATAATATTAGCTACAATTTTATTGTACAGGCTAGTATCATCAAAGGTCTTCAAATAAAGAACCAATTTTCATGTTGCACTCTCAGCACAAATTTGGTTTAACTAGTCACATTTTTTCCTTTGTTTCATTTAGTTGCTTACAGTCTGTCTGGCACTCAGCCAAATATACAAAATTTATAGATTTGGATGAGTAGATTTTGGTCTCTTAATTAGGTTGAAATTATCAAATGAAGTAAAACTGGTAATGCTAATCTACCAAAAAAGCAAAATCCTCAAAATAAATGTTCTTTTTTTTGACAATTCCTCAGTTTGCAGAAACCAAGGCTAATTATTAAGAAGCAATACATTTCAGGAATTCCTGTATCTACCTCAAGAATAATTTTGTATTCTATGCATAAAAAATAAATTTAACTTTCTATGAAGCCCATTTAATCTCAATTTGTATTTAAAAATTTTTATATCTGAGGGGAAGTTTTAGAGAAAACTGTTATATAGGTAACAAAGAGTGAGACTACATAAATACATTTAATGAAACTCTTGCTTTATGATCTAAAACTGCAATCATTTCTCAAATGACACTATTGGGAAAAATGTCTTAATTGAGGCACTGTGTTTTTATAGCATACTTGTAAAACATTTTCTCAAAACTTATGTGTTAATAACAATTTCTTTCTAGTTTTCAATTTAATCATATGAATAAATCTGTGTCATAAATGGAAAATACTGTCAATCTCATGTTCTAATAATATCTGTTGATTCATACTTCCATATATGTTTAACTATCAGCTCAATATTCTCTGTACTGATGAAATAAACATTTGAACCCAAGATAACTTTGAAAGTCATATTTTATCATTTTGTGGATTGCATGGGTGAAATACTACAATCATATATTAGTTTACTTCCCCTCAGAGATAAAACCATGCTCTATCTCTGTTTGTTTTAAATGACAAATGAAAGAAAATGAACAAAAGCTGCCATTGGCAAGAAAGGTATTTCATTTTTAATCATCAATATCTTTGTATTATATATATTATTTTACTCAGGGAAGTCACTTCACTTTCAAGGAAAGTATTACATTCATGCCTCAAACTCGGTGCACTTTTATATGTAATCTGTAAAGTGTCACTTTTTCATAGTTTATTGTGACTAATACAGACAACTAAAATGTGATGTGAATCCATTTCTCAAAAATTAGTGTTATGAAAAGTCTGAATGGTTTAGGCAGATAAAAATTGTTCACATTGTGCATTTTTAAAACTTTTAGTTCACGACATATTGATTTTAATATTGTTTTGTACTGAAAAATCCCTTTCATACTTTCATTCTTCTATTTGCACCATCAACAGTATTTCCATCCTCTCTTAGAATTCAAGCTCTTTTGATTCCAGATTTCCTCATGTGCTGAAGATAAACTTAAGTACACTGGGGTAGGTTCTCCTTTCTGGGAGCACTCTGCCTTAATAAGGGATGAAAAACGTGCCCTATCCTACAAGTAAAATTAAGACAGTAAGCCATGGGTAGTTAACAAAATGTGAATAATGGTTTTCTAAATACATGAAAAATAATTGTCAACATCTTTAAGGTTTACTTCTATTCTGATAGATTTTTATTGCTACATTTATTGCAGCAGATTTTTACACTAATGTGGCCATTTTGCCATCACTACTGATTAATAACAGCAGATACCATATGATATAAATATGAAGAAATTTTACAGCAAATCTTATGCCTCAATGTTGAGCATATTACATTTTTAGTTACATTTTAGAGTATGTTATGAATGATGCTTACACTAATTTTTAAAGAGGATAAAAGATTACACACTGTTTTAAGCAATTACACACAACCTACCTGGTGATTATACAACAAAAGTGTAAAGCAAAAACAGCAACAAAAAAAGAAAGGTTTAAGTGAGTTTGTGAAGGCAATGTCCCCAGTAATTAGCTAGTATCGATAGCTGGGACCTTGAAGTACGATTCCACTCACAATAAGAACTCAAAAGCTATTGTTATAGGGATATTTTTCCCCATTTCCCCAAGTTCTAAGTATGTCTTGCATATTCAGAGAACTTGAGTCTTATAACACAACAAAACACTGAACAACATGTTTGGAATTAAAACACTTTAAACATAAAAATGTGAATAATTCCCCTGGGGAACAGAGGGAGGTTTTGTTCTTACTTTAAAAAATAAATGGTGGTATTTTATATGTAGAAATACATACCCCATTGGGTGGAGAGGAAATCCATTCCAACTCTGTTTGTTGTGCTTTAGAATCCAGCAGTAGTACTGAAAAAGAAAGTTTTATTTCCAAATGTTATATGAAAAATTTAAAAACATCTGTAAGCATTTTTAAGATGAATCTGATTTTATTTAATTACTACTTATGACATGATATTCAGATAATTATTTCTATAAATGAATAGTGGAAAGAACAGCCACTTTATAAAAGTATACTCTAATTTCTGAAGGAAAAGGGATAGTAAATACCAGTATGTTATTTGTTATTCATTAATTAAAATGTTATAATAAATTTTAAAGCATAACAGTGAGAGTAAAAAATTGAAATGTGATACACTGATTGTACAGCAATTACATGTTATAGTTTTATAAACCATTGAACTCTCCAGACTTTCTCAAGTACAACAGCATAAATATAATAAGGTGCAATTCCCATATTACCCTTCAGTCAGTCACTAATTTATAATATTCTGCCAACTGTATTTCCTACTCTCTTGAGAACTAGAATTTATTAAAAAAAAGAAAAAAAACTTTTCAGTGTTTTCTCTCTTGCCAAAGTGGACTTACAGATATTAAAAACTGTTAAGCAATATTATGAGGAAAACAAATTGACTAATATCTATAAGACATATTTTGAGTTACTCAAACATCAGCTTTCAGTATTTTTTTTAGATTTCTGAATATTTCAACAGATTAGCAAATTCTCAAAATGGTATATCTAAACTCTGAATTGACTTCCAAAACCAGTTGTATTCCACTTTTTGCTATCAAAAACCAATATGCAATTAAAATATTTATAAAAGGATAATAAAATTACAAATAGAATTCATAATTAAATGCAATAGAATATTACTCATTAATACACATACTTCCAATTTGATATATTTTATTGCATTTTGGACAATTAAATTGTCATAAAGCACAACTCTGGATCAAACTGAATTCAGAGTTGCATAAGTTTATGTGCTTTAAAAATATTTGACTACTGCATTTTAGCAAATGCATTAATTTGGGCAGAAATCATATGAACATATATCTTTGAGTAGTAAATATACTTAACATTAACCCTAGCAAACGTTAAAATTTTGACTTAAAAATATGTAGTTGAATGATCTTTTAATACTGAACAGTTCTCAATCACTAGAGGGAAAATGTGTACTACTTGAAAGGTAATGAAAACGTGTTAAGAAAACAAAGGAGCCCTTGATTATGTGTTCAACTGCTTCTCACTCGTCAAAGTTACTTCCCATAACTGAAGATAGACATAGAAACATCAGTTTTTGTTTCAGTGTTTTACACTTAAGACTGTCAGGGAGACTATGTCACAAAAAAACCTTAATCACAAACATTTGACTTCCTTTCAAATAGTAACATTCACACACTTAGAACATATCAATCTGTATTTCCATTTGGAACATCAACAAATCGTTGGACATTTGAATTTAAGTGTAAAGTCATTTTTAAAGTTTATTCGTGCCCTTAATAAGAGAAATGAAGCACAAGGAAACTGTGGCTTCCTGGTACTCTTCTTTTGAGACTGTCTGCTTCCTCACTGACAATAGACAACTGGGTTCAAAATTCAGGTGACCTTCTTGGGTGATTTCGGGGAATGAAATTAACTGCGATTATCATTTACTGCCACTGCCATTCCATCACTCCTCAGATAAGCCCCGTGGTGGGAGCAAAGGACCATAGTAGGGCAGTGAGGACAAACAAGAGAGCAAACAACATATCAAAACAAAATCAAAAAACGACCACAGAGCTTTTAATCATAAGCACCTCTCAAGTGATCTGTATATCACTTCCCGAGGTCCACTCTCAGGATAAACCCCCAAGTGCGCGCTTTTTCTTTTCTGCTGGGAGTACCGAGAGCTATCCTCCTTTTTCGCCACCAAGGAGCATCCCTGCAGCCGATCCAGACGTGGGACACAGGTCTGGGGCTCCTAAGGTCCCCAACCTGCCGCGCGGACCGGCGTGGGCGAGTGCACAGAGGCAAAATGCCGGGCGTGCGGGGACCAAGCCAGTCAAGGGCCGCCGGGCAGCGGTGGCTTGCCGGGGGCGGGGCGGTGCTGTTGGGGCGGGGCGGGGGCTGGAGACCCGCGCGCCCGCCGCGCCAAGCATCCATTAAGCTTTCGCCAGACCTGGGCACTCCAGGGAGCCGGTGGCGCCCTTGCTCCAGAAAGAGCGGGTAGCTGGAGAGACGCATTCGGGAAGCGTCTCCTCTGAGGGTACAGTGGCGGCTACATTTACAGAAAAGAAAAGCAGCAGCTGCACTTAGCTTCTAGGCGTCAGACTCTGACTTTACCCGCCCTGACTTACATTCCCAGTAGCGGGAACTGACCTCCACGAGAGAAAGTGCGTGGGGCAAATATAGGAAGCGGATCCCTTTTCTTCTTCCAGCCACCTCCAACCATCCTAGAAGCTGAATATTTCCTCGAGGCGCTTCTTGGCGCTTACCCCTGGGTGCCACGACCCGGCCACCTTGGGGTTTGCTTGCTCCCCAAAGGGTAGCTCTTGATAGCCACTGAGCACTGGGACATCGAGAAGTCAGGCGCACTCGCCGACCACCCACCATAGAGCAATTCTCTCCACCTGTCTAAAACATCTCACTCCTTCATTTAGAAAATTCAGGCTCCTAGAATCAGAATCCACTCCACGTAATTTGCACCCAGAAGAACCAAGCGAGCGAGCGAGACATTCTGGCTGCAGGAACCTCTCCCCCTAGTGATGCAGTTATTTATAGCTCAAACTCCTGCTGGAGTCTGCGTGTGCTCGCGCGCTGGTCTGTGCCACCGCGATGTAAACTTTTCCTCCAGTCCCGCTACTCTGGAGGAATCGCGACAAGGTGGCGGGGCTGTATGCTTCTGATCGCTAATGTCAGAAGAATCGAAATGTGGCTTTCAGTTGTATGGCTGCGTATTTGTATTAGAGGTCGGTCCCTTTGCAAACACGTAACCATCAGCTCAGAATCACGGTTTTCTCTCAATGGGTTCAGCGCCAACGCAGAAAGCAGATGTGGAAACTGGGGTCACAAGGTCAAGTTATTTGAAAGAGTAGAATATGACACTGGGTTGGGGGGGGTGTTCAGTGAACGAAGAGGGGTGTACGAAGAAAATAAAAAGAGCAGCACTAAATCACTTAATTTTCAGGAATAGATGAAGCGAGGACCGATACTACTCCCCTTCTTTATTACCACCATGACCTAAATCCAACAGATTCTTGCACTTTACACTTAAGAAACAAGCAATCGTTCGTATTGTGTATATGTGTGTATATAAATATTATATATATATATATATATATATATATATATATATATATATCTCGCACACGGATATGGCCTGGAAGATGGGGTGGGGGGTTGTGACACTGATCAGAAGCAAGACACTTCCATTGACAAGATTTATTTTTCCTCAGCTCCAACTACAGGCACCGAAAGGTATTTTACCTTTTGTCAATGGTTCAAAGAAGATGAAGGAGAAAATAATAATAATAACTATACACAGGCGTGTCTAGCTGACCAAATGAAACCTGATCTTTCCAACCAGAACTAACCCTAGTTAGATCTTCCCCAAGGTTTGGCCCCTGGACTCCTTAACTGCAGGACCGTGGGTCAAATGATTGGAGACTTCTAATCACTCAGCCGGCATCTCATTACAAATTGCACAGCTCCAGCCCACCCACTGCCTCCCCAGCCATACCGTGCCCGCTAGGCTGCCGCTGCCCTACAGCCGCTGGGCCCCGCGCGCTTAGCGCCCTGAACGGAGACATCCCCGCCCGCCGGGCGCGGGGCGCACGCGCCCCGCTTCACCTTCCAGGCGTTATTGTTCCTCGCCGGCGGCCGAGCGCCAACCGCAGGCCCGCGCCGCCTCCACCGACGCAGTGAGCACTTCATTAGTAACCCGAATGTTCGGAGCTCACAAAAGTCTCAGGCACTCTGGGAATGCTCCAGGCTCCCGACGCTCGCTGGAGGGCTGGTGGGAACGCTAGGAGCTGCGCTCCTCAGTCTCCAACCCAACTCTGGCCGCAGCTCCCACAGGAGGCGAACAGTGAGAAGGGAGAGAAGAGGGGTAAAAGGAGAGATGTGACCCTCCCGAGATCCTAGGGAATGAGCTCACCGGCTGTCCCTTTCACCCCACCCCTGCACCCTCCGATGCCGCTTCTGCCCTCTGGACTGCCAAGGCTTGAAATCTCGCTCCCAGCAGACCGCCCCAGGCGCGGGGCTGCAGAAGGCTCCGAGCAATCGTGGCTAGCTGCCTGCCAGTCCTCCAGGAGCTGCCTGAGCGGTGAGGGGGCGGGGAGCTGGCGGGGGAGGGTCGACCGGCGCCGGAGGCGCGGCCGGCAGCGCCGCGGACGAGCCGGCTCGTGCAGGTAGACAGCTAAATAAATAAGTCAGAACAAACTTTGCTTTCCCATCGCCTTACCTTCCTTCGCAGCCTGCGCTTCCCCTGTGTGTGCAAAGCGGAGCAGCCAGATGTAGCATAAAATAATCCAGGAAGGGTACCGAGTTTGAAAAACCATGGTGCATGAGCAGGTTTTATTTTAGGTTTCAGTTATCTTGAGTCGCAGCTTTTTTAAATGCTGTTTGCTCCGAAGTGGGTTTCTATTATTATTACTGCGCTCCTTGCATCGATTCCCCTTCTCGGTCCCAGGCCGGCTGCTCCACGTTTAGATTTTTTTATTTTTCCCCCCCTCCTGTTCGTTCGCACCGTGTTTGCTGCCTGCAAGTCTCCGACTGCAGACCGGCCGCTTGCTCCACACTCCAATAATATCAATTAGGGGGGAGGAGGCGGGGCTCCGATCCGAGAGCCTCCGCCACTCTGACTGAGTGGCAGGCACAGCCGGCCTGCCAGGCCGCGATTCCCAGGGCCGAGGGGCGGGTCCCAGCGAAACGGCAGCCTCAACCTCGGGGGCGGAGTCCGAAACACGAGCCAATCGGCGCAGAGCGGAATCAGGTTGCGGGTCCAGGATTCCCTCCAGGTTCTGGCTCTGCTCGCGCTGGATGCTCGGAAAGGGAGGATAAGGATGGCAGCCGAGGGGTGTGCGGCTGTGGGCGCTCTGCTTTTAGCAACAGCAGCTTTTGTGAAGCCGAATAAATCCAAGAATAACGCTCCCAGTTTACAATCCTGTCCATAGCTCTGCTCCTCGCGGTCCTTTAGAAAGCAGACGCAAAGCCAGCCTCTCCTTTCAGCTACCGAGCTTGGAGCCCGGACAGTGAAATGAGCTGTGCCTTTAAGTAAAGTGTATTTTACTTTTTTGTTCCAACCTCCGCGAGTCGGGTAACTTTGGTTTTTTGCCATTTTTGAAAAGTTACGACTTCTCTTTTTCTGTTACTCCAAGGGCAGTTAACTTTGAGCACGACCCCCAACACACAGAAATACACACCATCCCTGGAAGAATAAAAGTAATCAAATGCATTATGTTTAAACAATGTTTTCAAGAGTTTGCAACAACCCTTGGCAAAAGAAACAGGCATAAAGAAAGGAAGTCTTTTGTTTTAAGCTTCCCTTCATCTCCGCCCTATCATTTCACAATACTTGGTTGACTGAAGTGGGACATTAGAAAGGAACCTTGACAGAATTCGTACCATTTTTCTTACATCTTTATCATTTTCCGAGGTTTTCTTGGATTCTTCCACTTTGATCGTTTCCCATTTCGCTGCATAAATTATTCTTAATTTTAAAGAAAGCTGCCATATATCAAATTCATAAAGCAAGACCTTCCTTTTTCTCAAATACTGTTTTCAGTAATTCTGCTGTGATTATCTTATAATTATGTTCCAAAAGAAAACTAAGAATAAAAATGTAACCATTTCCAGTTGAATCCATCCAACCCGTACAGAAAGGATAACTGCCTAGAGAAATCTGTTTTCCATTAGGCAATTTTGGACACTTTGCATTCAAGAAGTGGGTAATATAATAAGAAAAAGAACTTTAAAACCTTAATTGCCAAATCCTCAATTTCAAAGGTCACAGAGTAATTTGATCATATGTTTAAGGTGAGCATCTTTCTTATTCTATACTTTCTTCCTCTAAAAATATTCTCATTCATTCATTATCTACCTTTATTTCTGATAGACACAAAGTTTGATCCTGCCTAAGACTCCAAACTGTTCCTATCTGATGTATTCACAAATATAAACTAAATTGACTTATTTTTGGTATGTTTACTAAAGATTTCTCAGAGATGACAGTCCCCAAATATTTTTATTTTATTTTATGGTAAACTGTCTGCAGTTTTTAGTTGCCTACTAAATTACAGAGGAGAGAAATGAAATTTTCCTCTCTAATCTCTTTGAGTCTGTATTAAATGTTACATGTTCCTAACCATTACACCTATTAAATATTTTAGAAAATGTATCGAAAAGCCTCCCAAATGCCATTCGAAAAATGCATAGAAAAATGTTTAATAGATTAATCATGGAAACAGACAAAAACAAAATAGGCAGAGCACACTTGTTAGAAGATGAAGCACAATTTACCCAAATAGGGTAAAAATTACAAGCTAAAACATTAGAATTAAAGGCATAAATTTCTACACACCGGCTTTAAAATTCACAGAACTACAAACTTACAAATATTAAGCCACTTCTAACATTCAAAATAAATTCTCCAGAACTTCAACACTTCCCCTAGGGTCTCATCCCCACTTGTTAGAGTGACACCAAGGTAGCCTTTAAAGTTTAAAATAATTCTTTCATCTATTGAATGACTAATACTCAGTGATGTGATTACAAATACTCTTCCATTAAAATCAGAAAAACAAATAGCATCCTTTTCTTCTCTGATGAGTGTAAGTGGTATAAGGAGTCCCCTTATTGTGTCCCCTCTCTGTCAGACAGAGTCATGTGCAGACCCACTTTTATTTTTAGAGACAAGAAGCTTCTCATTAACTGTACATGTGCCAGGCTGCTAACTGTTCTCCGTGCAGAACTGCACAATAATATGCAGTTTTATGTTTACCAAACTCCTTTCTTTTGTAGTGTATCTGTGTATTTACAAGGAAATCAAAACTTTTGAATAAAAAATGACAGTCAAGAAGAAATTGTGTATTATACAGTATTATACAACATGTTCTAATATACAAATTTATATTAGACTGTATTTGACTAGCAGTAAAGCATATAAGCCTATTTCTACATAAAGCCCCTGAAGTAAAAAATAATAGCAAAAAGTTTCACTTTTTAAAATAACAATAGTGAATGTCTCAAATCATTTGAAAAGAAACTTTATTAAGCATAATATCTATGTTTTATGCAGATTATTTCTAGAACAAATTTGAGAAAAATTAAGTGTGTATGTTTAAAATGAGGTGAAAATAATCCATTCTCATGAGTGACACCAAATGTTGTATACAACCAACACAAGTGAGTCAAAGCAGAAATTCTGAAAATAATTTTTAGTCTTTATTCATTTTACAATGCAATTCATAAAGTCAACATACAGTTAGAAAAATTTAAATAAATGGGAAAAGATTCTAAAACTTAAATATTTCTATTTATATCCCTCCTTTAAAATATTATCATAAAGATGCGTTGGAAGGATGAAAAATGCCTGTCTTGTGATGCAAGAAAGATACTCCCAATTGGTATGTCCTTTGTGTTATTTTTTCTATACATTACTACTAATTACATATAACTATACACAAGTAAAAATAAATGGGCAAATTCAACATATATCTCCCAAATGAGGGTACAGCTCTTATTTTCTTTTAATTTGTTACAACACTAATATTTACCATACTATGTACCTCTAGGAAATATTCTATGATTTTATGACAGGAATAGTTACTTACCAGTAAATTATAATAACTTCAGGGAGTAAGTTCTATGAATTTTCAAATAAAGGAACAGGCTGTGTGTGTGTGTGTGTGTGTGTGTGTGTGTGTAGTAATGTCCCTTTAGAGGGTAAAGAAACAACTGGAAATTTCAGCAAATTACAAATCCAAGGCTCTCAAAGTAAACAGTTAACAACAACAACAATGAAATCAAAGGGCTGTTTCTGAACCTACTACTTTTGTATTTTTTGTCCAAATGCATTCACAGCTGGTAAATGTGAAAATGCAAGTTCATCACAGAAAAAGGGGTAATTTAAACTGAATTAGGAAAGGTATTGTATAGAATAAACTGATTATAAACAGAAAAGAAACATTATGATTCAGTTAATAGACATTATAGAAAATTAGGTTCTTTACTTGTGATTTCAGTCAAAATGTAAACAATCTTTCCACTGTGCAGAAAAACCATTTACATATTTACATTAGCATGATTTATGTACTGTACATAAAATATTTATTTGCAATTTAAGGTTAAAAATATATACAAACTAAACTTATAAAGATATTTCTCTCAGTTTCAGATTTAGCTGACAGTATAGGAAATTGGAAATCAGGAATCAAATAAAAAGTCATGACTATATTTTGTGTCCTTATGAAATTTCACCCACTTTTGTGAGGTCAGATAAATGGGCAAAGATCAGATCACTGTCATGACTCTTCAACTGCAATTGTTGGGTTAATTTAATACAGCTTAAATAAATAAAAGTATTATTTTTATCAAAGTTGTAAGAATTTCCTTCGAAATGTCTTTGAAATTTTCTTATCACTTAAAATGTCAACTGTTGAGTCAAATAAATTTTATTATTAGATTGATATTAAAAGAAATTAAAGTGGTGAAATGTGACATGATACTCAAATCACTTAACATATGTTTAGTACTCTTAATAATAAGAATTTTTTTTTCAAATTTGATTTTGCCTGAGAAGGTTCTTTGTTTCCAAGACCTACACTACTTTTTCCATAAATCACCAGTCCCAATAAGAAGATCTAGCTTAAATTATGCAAATTACTTCTACTTGCTTTCATGGTTTCTGGTCTTCCAATTTTTCAGTTCTTTATCCAGTGGATTTTTAGGTGTCAAGAGATCTGTGATGATTCAGTGACCACCAGGGGGCACCAGACCTCTGGGTGGCCCAGCCAATCAAGAGCACACTAAATAAGGATGAGTTAATTATGGAATTGTGTATGTGTACACATATGTATATGTAGGTACATGTTGTGAAAATACAATATTTAGCCTTACTGATACTTTTGAATTTCTTATCCTCTCTGCATGTATGCTCACCTATTAAAAACCTGCATAAAAATTATGAGATGACCATTTTATTGTAGAGGTCCTTAACTGAATGGGCTCAAAAGCACCCAAAAAGATAAAATATGTTTCAGAAAAGTTCTTTTTAATTTTTTAAGTAAATATATGAAGAATTCTGAGTTTCCAGATAGATATCAGGTATTATCTTCATTACTCTCTACCTGTTTATCCCAAAGTATTTTACCCTGGAAACCTGGTCAGGCAGGGATTGCGTGAACTTAGGACTGGTTCATTCTGAGAATCCAGGACTCTTACACATCCTCTGAATTTCCAATAATTCTCTATCTTGAAAAATATATTAGAGACTACTTCTCATCCTAGTCACCTACTCTAGTTAATACTAACTCTAGTTAATACTAAAAATTAAATAATGTCAAAATTGTCTGAAAATTCTCAAAGTATTTTAAGAGTCCAAACAATAGGGGTTTCTATATGTCATAGTGATTTAGAAGTATTTATTTTATGGAGAAAGAAATGCATGAATGGTGCCCCCTACTTGTTTTGAAATTTTAAAGCTACTAGCATCATCTCCGGGGAGCAATTCTATACAGTGACAAAGGTGGTACTTCATAGCACCCTTTGACTTGGCATGCAATTGTTCTCATTGGAGAAAGTAGATAAATTTAAGAAACAAGGACCTTCCTAGGAAAAGAGAACTGTGACCCAATCCCACTTGAGTTTCTACAATGTTAGAAGCTCCAAAAGGTGAGGGTGATTCTCACTGAGCTGGGAATGATGAACACTCAAAGAAGTGTTCATTCTGAGGGAAAGAAAATTCTGAGCTTAAATTTTGTTGAATAAAGACAAGTGCCTAAGACTTGAAGGCCTTTGAAACAGAGACCCAGCTATAGGGCTTGTGCTGATTATGTAAATATGAATGAAAAGGGTTGTCTGTACTATTGTGAATCAAATGTGGACTGACATTACACTGAGGAGGGATGTACCAAAGAAGGTATCCTTCTGGTAGTATTATGTAAAGGCAATTTTTAAAAGTTATATAGTATGGCAGTGGTGAAAATTAAGAAAGTTAGTACTAGACTGAACATATGAAATCTGATCCCTTTGTACTATGTTCCCAGAGTTTCTTAGACAAAGAGAGGAAAAAGTCTCAGAAGAAAGATGCTAGATTTCCCCAAAGTTTGGACAAGCCAACTTTAAAAAAGATGAGTAACTGTATTTTTTCTTGATGATATGAGTCAATTGGTTAGGGATTCAGAATCTGAATAACATATTTCAGACTACTGACCTCCATTTAAAAATAGAGCTTTCAAGCATTTATTAAGTATTGAAAAAGACACTGGATGTATCAGCAAATAAATAAAGCATACCCTTTACTCAAGGTTGTCTTTGTGACCAATGTTTCCTTTTAGAAGCAGGAAGCAGATCATGTGCATAGTAGAAAAAGGTAAACTGCCAGTTCTTCTAGGTGTTAATTTTGACATTATCAACAGTGATAACATCTTGTTAATCACTCTATTGGTCATAAGTCACAAGATGATTTAGTGTAGAATCAAGATTTTGTCATCTGGCTTGTCTAAAGTTGTTATCTTTTCCCCTCTTTCCACTCAGATCACAGAGAAAAATTCAAGAAAATTTTCAATCCATCTCAGATTCTATGAGGTTATTATCATCATTGTTTGGTTTCATAGACAACTTGTTGTAGAAAAAGCTACAGAAGTAGCCTGGCACATTCTCTAGTTGCTGTTAGATTGATGAAATGACTGAGTTCAATCTTCCTTTAATTAAGTATTTTAATATCTGCTAGTCACTCTCTCAGCAGTCTTTTAACATGGAGGCTTTGGTGGCAAAGTCTGAAAAATTCAAAAGACCTGACAAACTTAGCAGAATTTGCCTCCTTTAAGGACAGATGATAACCATAAAAGACATTTATTGATCTCACAAGTACACTGAAGGAGAAACCATGTTGTATTTCAATGAAGAAGGACAGGACTTCTTAGGAATGTTTTCTTGGATCTCAATTTGATTTAATTTTTCTCTACTCATCACATCTGTCTTTAACAATTACTAGTATATTTGCATATTCTTTTGAGTTAAACTTTGGAGGGTGCAATTATTTTCCAAGTTTGCAAATGATATGATAAAGGCATGCTTTCAGGTACTTTTTGGAAAATGCCTTGAATCATCATACTTGAGAAAAATCATAGTTGTGTCCATTTTACATAACTAATTGTTATGACTCAATCATTTAAACTCATTCTCAAGGCTTTAAACCATGGTTACAAAGAAAAATTCTGAATGAAAAGTAAAGAAGTAACAAGCATAAAATCAATGTTAAAAGCCTGCCTATTCAAATACCTCAAGATATGAAAAATGTTAACAAAAAATATTCTATATTCAACTTTTTAATTTTTTAGCAACTTTAATCCTTAAAAATCCATTTAAATCAGAAAATAAAAGCATTAAATTAAATTTTAATGTTAGACATTGTAAAAAGATCTTTTAAAGTTCTAAATGAAATTTTAGTGTGATAGTGTACATTTTTGTACAGTTGCACAAAATATATTATAATGCATTGTTTATATTTTATAGATTTCATGAAATATGTTCTCTAGTGATACTATTGATTCAAAATTTATTTGTTTCAGAGTTCACCATTATAAGGTGTTTATTCCAATGTTAAATGTAAGTGCTAATCATGTCATGATTATTTCTTTAAACATATCTGATTGGAATCTCAAACATAGATCCAAGAATATTTACCTAACCACATACCCATTCCATGTTTTGTTTCTACAGATCTACTTGATTCATAGACTTTGTATATTTCTCTGCAACCATTAGATGACGAAAGGTCTCCATCTTATTCCTAGCCAAATTAAGCCTACCCTTGGGAAGGCAACATTCAAGGAACATGTGGCACATTCATCCTCAGAGCACCATTGTTTAGTTCTCAAATTAAGGTCTCTCTTAGGTTTTCCAAAACTGGTATTCAAGTCCCTATTTTAAGCCCACCCTCACAGGTGAATTTCTAACACCCACATCCTTCTAATGGTAACCTTGTCAGGATATTAGTTGTATGCTTTAGCCCTTATTACTTGCTGATATGCCCTCTTGGCATAAACTGCCTGCCATCTACTGGGTGTCAACTGCTCTTCAAAGCCTGAATTTTCCTGCCATCTGTTGAAAATTATTACCATTTTTTTCCTGAATTTATCTAAGTTCACCATTTTCATGCAGTACTGTTTATTTCCTGTCAAAATATACTTTGGACAATATGCTACCTACCTTTCTGAACTACATATTTTATTACCTTTCATTACATACAGATCTGGATATTCCTCTTAGCAAGCCTCCATATATCTCATTCTAGCCCTGACTTCTTCTACTCTATTTCATTCTTCTGTATTTAACCAGCAATGCCTCTTCCATATCATGGTACCAGAGAATGCATTAACATCAGATTTTAGAGCATCACAATGTAGTTCATGTGTAGTTCCTGTAGTTTTAGAGAATCATGTTAGAATCCTTATCCCATAATAGAAAAATGTCTGGTTTTAGGATTAAGTCGACCCTTTTTTCCTCCCTTCATTTCTTTCTTCATTCTTTTCTATTTTAATGCCTTCATTTCCTCAATTCATGAACTCTATGAAAACATTCTGCTATCTTTAGGCTAGGTACTGGTATGCAAAAATGCATAGGAAGTATTTTCCCTACTGGTCCTCAAAACATACTTATTTTAGTATGTGGCAGAAATACACACAATTAACAGATAGTGCTTCTTAAGTGAGATAGGTGCTTAGATAAGTATTTTCCGAACAATAAATCAGACTACAGAGAACATCCTTAGTTGGCATTTTACACTGGCATTGGGTGGCAAATGATAGCTAGTCAGATGAAGGCTATGGGGTAAGGATATTTCAGACAGCATGATAATTTGTAAAGTGCACAATGGGAGTGTGTAAGTTACACTTTTTTGAAGAAACAGAAGCCACCTTAGGCATTTTATGCTGAAGGAATTTAATTTGAATAATAAGATGCTCACAAAACTTTGTGAAAGTTCTTGTATTAGTTATATATAATGCATAACAGAATAGCACCAAACTTAGGATGCTTAGCACAACCAACATTTTTTATCTCTTGTTTTCTGTGGGTCAGGAATCTAGTACAACTTAGCTGGGTCCTCCAGCTCAGGGTCCAAAAGTTATACCAGCATGTCAGTCTGGACTGTGGTCACCTTAAAGTTTAAGGGCAGTTTTGCTTCTTAAAAAATATGTCACTTATATGTCTCAAAAGATTCACTTCTGAGATCACTCAAAGTGACAGGTCTCATTTTCTAAGTGGCTGCTAACTGAACTTCAAAAAATTATGTTCTATATATTAGTAACTCAGAAATTTAGGTATAAAATGCAGCACTTAAATTTAAAATCCATTATCTAACCCCTAGATGTCGGATGAGTCTGTTAACCCTCCCTGGCTGGGGCACTGCCCATGCAGCCAGACTAGAAGGCATTGTTCCTGCCCTGGAGAACTCCAGTGGCTCCCATCTCACCTGGCAGTGAATGTCAAGCTCATTAACAGTTCACTCAGTCTCACTAAGCTGTAAACCTTTCCCCTGCTCCATTTTGCCCATTCTCTCCTTCTCTCATCATGCTGGTTTCTTCTAACAAAACAGTCCTGCTTCTACCTCAGGACATTTGAATTCCTTCCACCAGGAATGTAGTTCCTTTAGATATTTACATGGATCTTTCCTTAGGTTTGGTCATAATCCCCAAATGCTCAATCCTGTATGCCACAATCCTGAAAGATCAAAATCCTGTAAATCTACAATTTCTGAAGTCTAAAATCCCCAAAGCACAAAATCCTAAAAAATGGAATTCTGAAAAAATTAATTTAAAAATTCTTTAAAAGACATTTGTTTTTGTTTTAAAAAGGATTTATTTGAAAAACACAAAAATATGACAGAACACTTTATAAATCACTTTATACAATAAAACAGGCAATAATAAAATTCATTTATTCAGAAACATAAACACTCAGGGCAGTCCCATAGGTACAACAGCTTTGAGCAAATAGATCTTATTTATAAAGAAATAAGCCAAAAAGAGAATTATATAAATGCATACCACTGTGATTGATAATGAGTGTACACAGTTTTACAACTGCAGTTATCAGAAATGCTGTATAGCCAAAGAGGGCTTTTCTTTTAACAAGATCGTTCAAAAACTGTAATGGATCACTACTGCAAATGGCATGTCATCACCCAAAGAACAGAGATCTTAAGCAAGTTTATCTCTCAGGAATACAGGTATACAAAGAAGACAGCTCTTCATTTATTGAGAAGGTTCTACATTTTTACATACAAGCACGTTGCTTACACTTAAGGTCAACTTTGTGAAAATGCACTCTTCACAGAGTAAAATTTCTAAGAAACACATCAGATGAATTAGAACTCTCCAAGAGTTAGCAAATTCGTACCTCCAGTATTGGCAATGATGTGATTATAAAATACACAGCATAGTAAATTGTAAAAATACAATGCTAACAATTTGAAGTAGTGGAGGAAAAAATAAGAAAAAATTCAACAAATAAAAATGTATATTACAATGATAGATTGTGGACAATTGCTTAAAGGTAGTCCATAAGAGGTGGCCACGGTTTATGCTCAATAGTTATACTTTGAAATCTTGCCTCATGTTAAAGAGTAGCTTTTCTCTTTTAGGGCATGGTTCACCTCATAATATATTCACGCTCATTTTCAGTCTGAAGCATCCCCCTGCCTAGTCCACCAAGATTCACTAATCTCTTCAGGAAACACCCTTACAGACACACCAAAGTGCCGAGGTTTCTAGCGATCACTTCATCTAACATGATGTAACTATTCTTTCTACAACTGAAAATGTACCAGTCATTCCCCAAAATTCATCTTTCTACTCATCTTTTGTAGTTTTGATTTTGTTTTGTTTGTGTTTTTGTTTCCCTCTGCGAAGTGTACTCTGGGGGATTTCAGCTGTTGGGACTTCAACATTTAGGATTTTAACCTCTCAGGATTGTAATTTTGGAAATTTTAGATATAGAAATTTTATATTTAGGAATTTCAATCTTTCAGAAGTTATGGCACTTGGCATTGTGTCTTTCAGGATTTTGATTGGTACCATATTTTATGATCTCGTCACCTCTTTCAGTTCTACTAGATTGTCTTTTCCTCTAAAAATTACTTGGACTTCTCTATTCCCTTTTTATTTTCCACAGATTTTATAGCCACTCAATACATTATACCTTCACTTACCATGTTCATTGTCTCTCTAAACTTGAATGTGAGACTTATGAGAACAGGGAATTTTAAATTTCTATTTTAGTGGTACCCAGATCAATGCTTAAATACATATCAGGTTTTGGTAGTTGAATAAATGAATGGACAGTTTTCAATTACTTTCACCATGTGCTTTATAATTAGGTTTTTAAAGTTACTTCTAGAGAAATGTTCAACAAGGACATTTTCTCCTGTCTAGATTATCTGAAGGCAAGATTTTTGGCAGTGCCATTAGTAATAACAATTCAAATCTTGGCAGATTACTAGAATAGCTAATATATAAAATTCAAAGGAGGGAAAATATATCAGAGGATATATATTCATTTTTAAAGAGAGCTATAAATATTAAAATATAGAAGATAATTACTAGGGAAATGGCAGAATTAAGCAGCATAAGTTCTCATTATAAATGCTTAGTAAATTTAAAAAAAATCATCACTAGCAGAAGCAAGATGGGTACTGTACACTAGCCCCATCTTTCCTGCTTAGAAATGAGGTGTAATAATAAAGTCTTAGGTCTAAGGGCATAAAAAAACTATTCCCTAAAACCCACATTATTTAAAGTAAATCATGTAAAAATGCCTTGAGCATGGGTTCTTCAGAAATACCTTGGAAATATATGCAAATCTGGAATGAATGTGCACTGTGGTGGGGGAGTGTGCCCAACCCATTTGTCATTTGTTTGATATGAGAAGGTTTTCCCTTAATGCTAACTGGATTCCGAGCCTGGACTCTCACTTAATTCAAAGTGCTTGGCTCTCCCAAATGTTGACAAGAGGTCAGCACAATGAGAATCTGAGTCACACAGAGAGGTGGTCTTGAGATTTACACAATGGAGTTTGTTAATGACTTTATCAAAGCTAATTTGTATGATTACTTTTATATCCCAAAAAGGAAACCAAAGCATAGATTTCTCAATGGCTAAAGATTACACAAATATACACTGTATAGCTACGAATGGAATATTATTATTTCCTAAGATTAAAGACTTTTTCAAAGTGAAAAAAAGAGCATTTATACATAGGTACCAGTGGTAACTCAGAATCTTCTTTGGGTCTTTGATCCTACTGTCTGAAGGAGGGATGGCAGCAGAAGATAAAATTTTTGACTTCATGATAAACTTTCAGATATCATGGTATTCATAAGATTAGAAAGCTGGGTGTGGTGGCATATGCCTATAATCCCATGTTCATGGATTGTGAGGAGCCTGAGGCAGGAGTATTTCAGGTTCAAAGCCAGCATCAGTAACTTAGTGAGGCTGTAAGCAACCTAGTGAGACTTTGCCTTAATATAAAAAATTTTTTAAAAAGTGCTGGGAATGTTGTTCAGTGGTTAAACACCATTGGGTTAAATCCCCAGTACCAAAAAAAAAAAAAAAAAAAAAAAATTTGAAAGTGATAGTAACATATCAGGGTTGAAACGATAGAATCATATAAGGAATTTAAGATTTGGGGCTCATTTTAGGTTGAACTAGAGCCACAGAATGTATTATTGCAAGGCTCTTGAAACCAAATCATAAAATGGCCACTTTCCTGTTACTAAAATCTGCTTAAGATGTTTTTTAGGATGTAGACACAGTGTCCTAGATCCTGATATAAGACCACCCAGAGAAACAGAAGGAATCAAAAGCCTCTGATGAACAGACACAGGAATCAGAACAGGATCTAGAATAGAGGTCAGGGTGCTAGTTAGAAAATCCAAACACCCCACCAAAAAGTTATTAGAACTGATAAACAAATTCAGCAAAATAGCAGGATATATAATCAATGTACAAAAGTCTGTTTTCCGCTACATCAATAATGAACTTACTGAGAAATCAGGACAGCAATCACATTCAGAATAACCTCAAAAACATTAAAATACCTAGCAATAAACTTTACCAAGGAGGTAAAATTTCTCTACAATTAAAATTACAAAATTCTGAAGAAAGAAATGAAAGACATTAGAAGATGGAAAAAATCTCCCATGATCATGGATTGTGAGAACTAATGTTCTTGAAATGATCATACTACCAAAAGTGCGCTACAGATTCAAAGCAACCCCCATCAAAATACCAATGGCATTCTTCACAGAACTAGGGGAAAAATCCTAAAATTCATATCAAAGCAAAAAATGCCAAAAGAAATTCTGAGCAAAAAAGAAAAAAAAGCACCACTGGAGGCACCACAATACCTGATTTCAAAATGTACTGCAGATCCATTGTAATAAAAATAGCACCATACTGGCATAAAAACAGACAAACAGACCAATGAAATAGAATAAAGGACCCAGATATAAATCCAAACATCTTTGAAATTGTTGTCAAAAACCTACATTGAAGAAAAGATAGGCTATTCAACAAATGGTGCTGGGAAAACTGGACATCCACACAAAGGAGACTGAAACTACACCCCTCTCACCTTGTTCAAAAATCAACTAAAATGGATCAAAGACCTTAATTTAAGACATTTAACTTGAAAATACTAGAAGAAAAAAAATTGGGAAAACATTTCAAGATATTGGAATAGGCAATCATTTTTGGAGTAAAACTCCAGAAACCCAGGAAGCAAAAGGAAGGATTGACAAGTGGAATTACTTCAAATTAAAAAGTTTCTGCACAGTAAAGAAAACTGTGAAGAGACAGAGTGAAGAGACTATCTATAGAATGGGAGAAAGTCTTTGCCAACTATCATATGGTAGAGGGTTAATATCCAAAATATATAAAGGACTCAAAAAACTTAAAAATAAAAGAACAAGTAATCCAATCAAAAATGGACAAAAGAATTGAATATTTCTCAAAAGACCAAATGCAGACATGTGAAATAAATATGTGAAAAAAAGTGATCAGTATCTTTTTCCTTCAGGGAAATGCAAATCAAAACTACCGTGGTCAGAATGGCTCTTGTTAAACAAACAAAAACAAATGCTGATGCCTAAACTACCTATAAAAAGGACTAAGATATGTTTTTTAATATGAAACTATTACAGGAACAAATTTAAGACCAGAATCTGGCATCTGTTTAAATGTGCAAAAAAAGAAACCCTAGTACACTGTTAGTGTAGATAGATGTTACTATAACCATTATGGAAAACAGTACAGAGGTTCCTCAAAAAATAAAAAGTGGAGCTACCATATGATCCACTTATGCCACTTCTGGGCATTTATCTGAAGGGAATGAAATCAGCCTGCAGAAGGAATATCTGCATACCCATGTTTATTGTGGCAATATTTACAATATCCAAGATATGAAATCAGCTTAGGTGCTCATCAGCAGATAAATAAATAAAGAAAATATGGTATATATGAACAATGGATTATTACTCAGGCAAAAATGAAATCATGTCATTTGTAGGAAAATGGATAGAACTGGATGACATGATGTGAAGTGAAATAAGCCAGCCACAGAAAAACAAGTATGACAGGTTTTCCCTCATATGTGGAAGCTAAAAACAACAACAGCAACAACAACAGTAGATCCCTTGGATATAGAAGAGGGACTATTTCAGAAGGGAAAGAACAAGATGGTTGACAGTGGTTAGGGAAAGGAGGATAGAAGGAAAAGATCTCATCCACATATTGGATGAGAGCAGCATAAAATATATGCATATATGTAAATGTGATAGCAAATCCCATAATTTGTACAATAAATATGCATTAATAATTATAATACAAATCAAATATCTAATTATATGGCTAAGATTTTTGGGTCAATGTTAACATTGTTTATTTGTAATAAAAACAATAAAATGTATTAAAGACAAAATAAAAGTGAGGGGTGCCATCAGAAGTTGCAGGAAGGAGCACAGTGATCATTGTGCATAAAGGTGACTGTAAGGAGATAAAGTTTCTGTTGCAGTAGGTGGGGACAATACCAAGACCTCATGAATCTAAAAAACACGTTTTCAGCTATTTTTCCTCTTTCACCTATGGAAAAGACTACCTGAGAGTGGGAACTTGCTCTATCTTTCTCATTATATACATAACAATGTTTATATATATTTAAACATTATATACAACATATATATTTGCTATGTGTGTGTCCCCTATATGTATGTATGTATATATAATTGGTTTGGGGTTTTCTTTTAATAAAAACAGAATGTCTCTGCAAAGCAGGTAGCCATGTTATAGTAAGTGCCTAAACTACCTATAAAAAGGACTAAGAAATGTTTTTTAATATGAAACTATTACAGGAACAAATTCAAGACCAGAATCTGGCATCTGTTTAAGGGGTGTACATGTCTTTCTGATATAAATTTAGCTTAACTCTTTAATGCTTAAATTATTCTGCAAAGAAACTCTCTTACCCATGTGCTTCTTTATCATAAGTTTCAAATGTAGAAGAAAATATTTTTTAAAAGAAGATGAAAATAACCCACTAAAATAAAAGTAGCTGCAAAGGTGAAAACATACTCTATTTAAAATTACATGAAGTCCCATTCCTAGGTCCTAACTCAACCCTCCTTGAGATATAAGATGGACGGATGCTACTGACAAACTTCCATTGTGTCTGCCATGACAAGACTGAAGTTTCTTGCAAGGAGAACATCTTAAAAGGAAATATGTGAGGCTGATGTTCCCAGAAGGATTGCCTGTCAGAACTTGATGGAACAAGATCTTTTCAGCCTATTACAGAGGCTTGTGTTTTGGTAGAAATCAGGTACTTTCATGCATACATAGATATGTATACGTATACACTTAAGTATATATAGACACATATGCACTTAAATATGTTCTCAGTTGATCAGAAAAATGTGTGCTACATGCCTTTAAAAGGTTTAACCTATAACAGTTTAAACCTCCAAAGAGCGACCTGAAAAATCATTTCTCTCCCCATATTGCCAATCCCATAGTTTATGAGTCATTTTTAATTTCCTTGTTTAAACCTAAATTGATTTGGTTGATTACAACTACAAATGCTATAAAAAATACCTTTGTCTTTAGGAGATAAAGATATTGAGATTTGTATTTGCGATAAAAAGCAGCATTTAATTAAATCATGATCTTTTGTGTATACTCTATGAACAATCTGGAGAAAAAAATTCTGCTTTAATGTCATATCTTCTAGTGGGGTTTATGGTGTTTGTTGTAAATTTCTGGTTAGTATGTGTGACTTATTCTCAATGCAAAGGAAATTGTAATACAATGCCTCGAATTTTGTCACTTCTTCAGGTATAAATTGTATTATCATATAACTTAAAATACTGCTTTATTAAATTTTCTGGGCATTTGCTCTATTTCCTATATTGCCATTATACAGTAGTTAATAATGATTTTTCTCTTCTATCTCACCATTTGCCATCCTTCCATTTTCCTTAACAGTTTTTCAAACTAATGCTTCAGTATAGTATGTCTGACAAAGTTCTAAGACCACACTGTAAGAAAAATTGTCAAATCCAACGTCAGAATGGCATATTCCTGTATTCTCTTGTAAGAATTTTATAGTTAGAACCAGGCATGGTGGCCTGTGCTTGCACCCTTAGTTTTTTGGGAGGCTGAAGAAGAAGTATGAAGAAGAACTTGAGACTAGCCTGGGCAACATAGCAAGACCCTATCTAAAAGAAAAAAAAGGAAAATAGATTTAGATCATTATTATATATTGAATTACTATGTATATGGCATGAATAGAAGTTCAGCTTTATTCTCATTAATGTGAGTATCCATTACTTGATATTGACTGCTTTCTTTAAAATCAATAGTCTGCTGGTGTATGGGCTTATTTTTTGACTCTGGATTCTATTCAATTTATCCAGATGACTATCCTTTTGCCAATACTGCACTGCTTTTATCGCTGTAGTTTTGTAATAAGTTTTGAAAGTGGGAAGTGTGGGTGCTCCAACTTTGACTTTGTTTCCCATTTTGTTTTGGCTATTTAGGATCCTTGTACTTCCATATGAATTAAGCCACCTTTTCCACTTCTGCAAAAAAGACAATTGGAATTTTGATGGAGACTGATTTGAGCACATAGATCTTTTGAGAAATATTGCCATCTTAATATTAATTATTCCAACCTCTGAACACAAGCTGTCTTTCCATTTATTCACGTCTTCTCTAATACTTTTTAGCAATATTTTTTGGTTTTTAGTGTACAAATCTTTGACCTCCTTATTAAATTTATTCTTTAGGATTTTATTGTTTTGGATGCTGTTGTAAATCAAATTGAGGTTTTTTCCTTTTTTAAAAAATCTTTTGTGTATTGATCTTGTACCCTGTAACTTTACTGTTTTTTTTTTATTAGCTCTAATAGTAGTATTCTTTTAAAGTGTTATTTATTTTGTTTGTGTTTTGTTTTTGCCTGAATTGGTTTGTGTGGGCTCTGTGTGTGCTGTGTGCTTGCTGTGTTTGTGATACATGTGTGTGCATTCTTTGGAATTTTCTATATGTACGATTGTATCACCTGTAAATAAGAGATATTTTACTTCTACATTCACACTGTGGATCATTTTTACTTTTATTTCTCCTCAGCGCCTACTTGTTCTAGCTAAAACTTACAGTACTCTATAGACTATCAGTGGTAAAAATGAACCCTTTTGTCTTATCCTGATTTTAGCGATAAAGCCTGGAGTCCTTCAACATTGAATTGATGATGTTAACTGTAGGTTTTCCATAGGTACCTTTAAATATGTTGAGGAAGTTCCCTTTTATTTCTAGTTTTCTGGGACTTTTTTCCTCACAAAATGGTATTAATTTTTGCCAATGTTTTCTTCTGCATCAATTGAGATGATGATATATTTTTTCCTATTGTTCTATTAGTGTGTTATATGACATTGATTTATTTCCTCATGTTGACCCACGCTTGCCTTATTGGGTTAAATCCCACTTGGTGATGATATGTAATCCTTTTTATATGCTGCTGAGTTATATTTGCTAGTATTTTGTTGAGGAGTTTTGCATCAATATTTACCAGAAGCATTCATCTGTAGTTTCCTTTTCTTAAAGTGTCTTTGTTTGGTTTTAGTATCAGAGTAATGCTGGCCGCATAGAATGAGTTAGAAAATGCTCCCTTCTCTTTTAATTTTTGAACAAGTTTGAGAAAGAATTATGTTAATTCTTCTTTAAATATTTGGTAGGGTTCACCAGTGAAGCCGTATAATCCTGGACTTTTCCTTGTTGGGAGGTTTTTGATTACTAATTTGATCTCTACTTGTTATACATATGTTCAGATTTTTCTCGTTCTCTGGTACTTTGAGTGTTTCTTAGAATTTGTCCATTTTATTAAAGGTTGTATATGACCTTTAATGGGATTTTTTTTATTTTTCTAAAGTTAGTAGTAATATCATCATTTTTATTCCTGATTTTAGTTATTTGTGTCTGTTTTTCTTAGTGTACATAGATTTGTCAATTTTGTTGATCTTTCCAAAATGTAAATTTGGGTTTCTTGATTTTCTGGATTGTTTTTCTATCTTTATTTATCTCTTCTTTACCTTTTACTCTTTGCCTCTTTCTGATAACTTTAAGTTTAGTTTGTCCGTTTCCGACTATTTCTAGGTATAACATTAGGTTCTCTTTTGAATTTTTCCTCTAGTTTTCCTTGTGTATTATTCCTCAATCCACTGGTTATTTAAGAAAAGAATGTGCATTAATTTCCACTTATTTGTGAATTTTGTATTTTCCTTCATTACTGATTTCTAGCTGCATTCCTGTTGCAGCTATAGAAGAAATTATATGATATTTGTTTTTAAGTATATCAAGACTTATTTTGTGTCCTAATACGTGGCCTATTCTAAAGCATGTTCCATGTACACTTTAAAAGAGTATATATTGCTGTCACTGGGTGGAATGATATATATATATATATATATATATATATATATGTGTGTGTGTGTATATATTTATATGTATATATATATATATATCTTCAATTATTGTTGTTAATTTTTCCCCCTTTCAATTCTGCCAATATTTGCTTCATATATTTATGGTATGTCTATGTTTACAAATGTTATGACTTTTTAATGAATAGCTCCTTTTATCAAGATATCATGGCCTTCTATGTCTTTGCAACAAATTCTTAATCTCTGTTTTCTGTTTTATTAGTATAGTGACCCCATCTTCCTATAAAATTACTATTTGCTTTAATGTTTTCGATTTTCTCACTCTCAACAAATTTGTGTCTTTTGATAGTATGCTTTACTATACTATTTTAATCAAACTGTTAATGTTTTAATTATTTTGAATCTACACTTGTGAGTGAAGTTGACCTATATTTACATTCTGGCTTATGGCATATTCACAAATGAAATTGGAGTGTGTTCCTGTTTGAGTAATTGAAATGACATTGTTCGGCATTAGTGTTTCTTCTGTGACTATCTAGAATTCAACTTCTCTAGAACTGAACTGGATGTGCCATATGCTTTCGTATTTACTAAGTTGGCCCTTTTGATGCTTTGGGCACATTTCTCTCCTAAATACTATGTGCTTCTGCTGTCTCAAAATTGATCATTAAATCCAAATTTCTGTGGGCCAATAACATTTGTCAGTGAGTTTCATGTCATTTTTCAAAAACAAACGATACAAAATTTTGCTTTTAATCTTTCCCAAGCTTCTTCTTTCTGATTATCATAATTTCTGTTTTCCCTTCTGTTAAGAAATTCTCTACCGTCTTTAGATAAATAACTAGAGGTTTTCATATGATAACTCTAGAATTCCTCAAAATTCCTTTAACATGCGTGTAAATTTTAATTTTTTTCTCTCTTCACTTTCTGTATTTCATGCCCCTCAATTCTGTAACTGAACATTGGAGAGCACTCTATTTGGATCTTTTATTCCAGCTTCTACCTGGTTACCAGCAAGGATGAATTTCATCCTTAGCCAAAAAGCGTTAGTGTTGACCCAAGAGTTACATGTCAGGGTTCTATTTTCTGCTTCATTTTCCAGCTCTGCAACTGTGGCCAAGTCATTTAACTGCTAGATGCCTCAGTTTTCTTCCCTAGATGATCACTGATCTAACTCCATTGAATTTTTTGTTGTTGTTTTTTGGTACTGGGGATTGAATCCAGGGCTACTCAGCCACTGAGCCACATCCCCAGCCCTTTTGATAATTTTATTTTAAGAAAGGGTCTTACTCATTGTTCAGGGCCTTGCTAAGTTGCTGAGGCTGGCCTCAAACTTGTGTTTTTCCTGCCTCAGCCTCCCAAGACACTGGAATTACATGCATCACTGCAACTAGCACCCTATGTGATTTTTAAAGAGATTAATGAACTTACAACTGCATATGTTTCATGGAACAACTAAAAGACATTTATATTATTCTTGTAAACTTACTTTGGGGAGAGAAACAGAGAGACAGAAAGATCTCCTTCCTGTGTTCTGCCTTGGAGCTCATAATAACCAACAACTGAACCTGTTTTTTAATTCTTATCTCAATTTGAAGGAAAATTGTAAAGTCCTCTCTACTGGGACATAAGCAACCTTTGAATACACATCTCATGACTTACAACTAAGCATTAATTACAACAGAGTGCTGTGAAAATATGTCTCATTATCAATTATTTTAGTACATATTGTAGAGCCAATGTTGAGATTATAGGATCAGAAACATTTTAATATATATATCCTTGAATGAATTCCTTCTGCAGTTAAACCTATCCCTTGCTAATTTATGCTTTACAGTCATGAAGAATTTTCATAATACAATCTCTTAGACATGGAGGTGACAAGAATTCTTGATAAAGAATTGACGAAAGGAAAAAACAATGATGTGAAAAAAGAACAAATATATAAAGTCTGTCTTCTATCTGCATTGGAGTATGCTCTATCTCCCATACTATTTTTGCATTTTATTCACAACCATGCCTCACTGCATATGGCTGTGCTTCATAAAGCTTGGCCTCCTCCTGTTGACCTCTCCGATTGTCACTACTACTTGTCAGATCAATATTTGAATATTTATTAAATGCCTTTCCTTCTTTAATACTCTGATCTGCCTAGCAGACTTCTGTTAGAGCGCAGAGTGTTCCACACCAGGAAATGCCCACAGACTTGAATTTTAATGTTCTTGTTCTGACACTAATGGTTCAATAGGCCTCTCAGATTCTCAGTTTTCTCAAGAAGCTAAACCTGCTATTTGTGGTGAGCTCAAGTGCCACAGCTGTGCAGACTGTTAAAGAGCTTGATGCTATATTGGCAGTGAGTTTTTTGAGCCTCCAAAGAGACGGGCTTCATTCCTATCGCTATTCTGTACATTTAGGTCAGCAACTACTATTTCATTTGCTATAGGATTAAAAATATGATATTCTATGAGCCTCTAACAAATAACTGAGGAGCAGTTATATGAAGCAAACCATAGGGATCACACATGCAATGGTCCTTGATGTCCCAGTGAGTGAAGTTACCAGCAGAAGTGGCACAGTGTGATGGAACATACCATGGGTTGCTGGGCTTCCCTGAAACCTAAAGAGGTTTTTTGCAAAAATTTGAAAAAGACTACAAGTATGCTTCTTCAATTGTAGTTAGCACTGTTGTTAGGAGGAATGTATCTATTTTTTTTTTTCATCTCTAAGAACTCAGGACAATTTTGCATTAAAAGCAATTTAGGCTACTTTCTCCAGTCCAATAAATTTTTAACATTCTTTTTATAAGTTTTCATGGGGAAAATACACTAAGTAACTAAGTGAGTAGTTCTCCCTCTACTTATTTGCCTCTTTTATAGAACAGGGGAAAAACAAACAAACAAAAATCCTTCCTGCACAACGAGGTTAGACTTGAGCTAGAATGAGAAAGGATATTTCTAGCTATATGTGGGTACAGACAGGAGGCAGTGTCAACCCTCAGGGTCTTTGAAGAATTTATAATTTACCTTTTCTCATCAGAAGAGAATAATTTTCTTGCTCTGCTCATTTCCATCCTGAACAAGAAGTTAGTATAAAAAATTATTTTGCTTCCAATTCTTATCCTTTTACTATTCTCTCTTATAGCTTACTCTTCATCCTGTTTCTTAAAATGATTTATACCATTCTTTCAGAAGTCACAGTTTAAAATAGTTAAAATGTATAGATTTTAAGCACAGTAACTTCTGAATATTATAATATTCTGAATCGCATACTTCTAATTATTTTAAAATTTCTAAATTTAGTGATTCAGATTTAGATTGTTCTTTCTTCACTGTTTCACCCTCCCACCCCAAATTGGTGATGACTAAATAAACATATTTTAATGCCTGTATATGCCACAAGGTATCCACTCATATTTGAACAACTGTTTAACACAAAAATTCAAAGAAAACTAGATTTGAAAATGTTTATAAAATGACTCTTCAACATAAAACAATGCTAATTGTAGGTATGCTTATCACTAATAACTTCCCTTCATTGTCTGAATTTGGTAGTATTTACAATAATACATATGCATTTACACTCTCCTTTGCTTCAGCTAAAACTTTCAAACAGGAACCTGTATGGATCAAGTCAGTTTTGGCACAAACAGGATAATCCAGTAGTGCTTTGTTAACCTGGATCAAGGAACTCTTCTAAATGATTCCGTTAGTCAAAATTGAAGTTATATTACTTTTAATGTTAGGTACAATTAACATATAACAATAAAAGTTGAATCAATGTAAACTTGCAAATAGTAAAAGAGATGAGCTTTAGATGAACTTTTTAATGCAGCCCAGAAAGGCAAATTCCAACCCATTATCAGACATGAAGAGAAATAAATGAAGGAAAACTGAATGATTAAATGCTTTCATCTGGAAATGTGATTTCAATATTCAGAAACCCTACAATTCTCCTAATTCATCATGGTCTTTGTTTATTACTAATAAATTAATGTGCTGATGGAAAGAATTCATTACCCTTTCTACACACTTCACTAGTTGCAGGTCATTTATTAATCTGTGTTATCTGGTGAGACTAAAACATCTGTAATTACATTGTTAAACATTGATTAATAAGCAACTCTCATAACTAATAAAAGAAACATGTAAAATGTGTATTCTTTCAAGTATTTAGCTTAAAGTTTTACTCTCCTCCTGGGAATAAAGAATTTCAGAATGCCATTAATATTCTTTCTGCATAAACTTGATTTGCTTTTGCAGCTGCTTCCAGTCACACCTATGAAACCCGATTACCAAAAAGAATTCAATTAAATTGAAGAAACTCATCTTGTTCATGAAACAATATTAATTCCCCAAAATTAACATCCCAAAATGAAGCATATTTTTATGATTTTCAGTTATTTTCCTTTAATTTAATGTTAAAAGGGTACTCATTCAAAGCTGTGTTTTTATTTCCTCTATTTTGATTATACAATCGAATACACATCCATTTGCGGTTTGGAATTTAAATATTTTACAGATTGGCAGTACTTCAACAGCCAGAAGCATATTAAAAAAACTCCGTAGTTACTGTTTATTAGGTTTCCAATATAATCAGTTTGATTTAAGTGTTACCAGAACATTATTAAATGTCAGATATTTTGATTATCATTAACGGTAAACAAGCAGACTACCTCTGACACATGAGCAAATTATGCAATTTCCTTTCCATCAATACTGCAGAAAATAAAATGGTAATGTTAAGAAATAGTTTTCTAGTACTGTAGATGTTTCAAGCATAACCCAATCGAATTCATGACTTCTTAATAAAGTGCCTCTTGTGCTGTCAAAAATTCTTCTTGAAATTTGAGGTGCCATACAGTTTCTTGTACCTTTGTCACTGAACTGACTGCTGCCACTAATTCCCTCACATTCATATTTTAGTGTCAAGATCTGTAAAGAGGTTGCCCTCTATTTTAGATAGGGTGGTGGTGTGGCAGGAGCTGAGGGTGGGAGTCACAGGTTCAGTTCCCAGCTTTGTCACTGAATAGCCAAGACTTGGGGGAGTTTTCTGAAACTTAATGTGAGAATGAAAGGAGATAATGTTTTCAAAAAGTGACAAGCATGGAGCTGTTGACTCACAGTAGGAAAGTATGAAATGTCATTTCCCCACCTTCCTTTGCATGGAAATTTGTAAGCAGAATACCTAGGTATCTAACTGCTGTGATTTGTAAGCCAAGATGGTCTTCCTCTTTGCCAAGTAACTCAACTAACAGCTGGTCTCTGATATCTGAAATGTGATTGGTTTTTATGTCAAGCTTCTTTCTAACCAGTTATTCCTATCTAAATGAATTCACTGCAATATTTCCAAAGAAAAAGATTGAGTTTTTTTTAAAAAGACTACTGATTAAAAAATCAAGGGAAGGGAAGGAGACAGAGCCACCAAAATGGGAAGCCTAAGTGAGTCACTCAGAAGGCGACAGTTGCTGGGTCAGGAGGACAGGGCAAACCGGGATACATTCAATTTACAATGTCAAGGAAAGACTAAACCTAATTTTTGGGAAAATCTGGTGTCACCCAGCCTGTGACTGATGCTGCAAGCAGAATTCATACATAGTAGGTGCTTTTGAGTACCAATAACAGAAGCTAACCTGAGAATTTTGTGGGAAGTTTTGGGAGGTTTATATAATTATGTGAAGTAGCTAGAAGGCTAGTTTAGTGGAATGGATATAACCAAGCACTTCCCAGTAATAGAAGTATAGAAAGTATTGCAAGTGTTTTTCGTAGGAATTACCTGGCCAGACTGTTACTAATACAAATACAATGAGCATGGTGTCTGTCCTCTGTCTAGAATAAATCCTGCAAATTTAGTGTGTTGGGAGGGCACACATCTCATTCAAACCCTGTAGATACACAGACTTGCTTACTGTGCAGAGAGCAGGAAGAAGAAGGCCTGTTGCTCTGGCTTTCAGTCAGCTCTCCACTGAGACAACAAGCACCTGTGAATCCTCTCAAAAAAGGAAGGGGAATGCTATAAGAACAAACAAACTAAAACAAACTAGTACAGTGCAGTAATTACCTTAGGTGGCGAGCTCCCAAATAGCAACAAAGAAAATGAGACTTGACTGCTGTTGGGATAGAGGATCCATCTCATTTTTGCTTGAAGAAATGCTGTAATTTGGGTCCAGGGCACCAGGATGAAGGAAGATACGTTTGTTTGCTTCCTGGGATGCGCTAAAGATGCTTCTCTGTCCTTTCTTTATCTTGCTTGGTGTTCAGGGAGGCTGATTTCTATTGTTACATCAACAGGTCTCCTTTATCTTTTGGTTGGTTTCAGAAAATGGGAGATGATGGCCATGAGTTGGAGAAGAAGGTGACAATGAGTTGAGATATTTGTTTCCTGAGACCCTTTGTGTCTGATTTCATGTTGGCTTTAGCTATTGCTGTCGTGAAGGCCACAGCTCCTTTCCTTTTCCTACAATTACATGGCTGCCTAGGTTCTATGAATTCTCCTGCTCCTTCCTTACTCAGGCCTCAGGCTGGGCTTCTGCCTTTCATAAACCATTGGATACTTCTTTACCAGCCTCTATTGCTTCACTTTACCTTTGTTGAAGCCTTTATGAAATAGTCCCTCTGAGAACTCTCTTCAGTTTCAGACTCCCTTTGAGTCTATCTCCATTTTCCTGCAATAACCTGACTGATACAAGAGGGCTACAAGACAGGCGTTGGCTGTGAACAGTCTGCCTGATGCTCCACAGATGCTTGAGTTAGTATTTGGTATTTGGGCGAGAAGATGACTTGATAGATCTTGGGCATAATCCATAGTGTTTTACTAACACTTCTTTCCTTCTAAAATAAGGAGGAATCAGTATCAAGCTCCACTATAAAAGCAAAACTATCATCATAGCCTTGTCTCAAAGCAATTATTCCAAGTCCTCACCTATCCTGGTATTAGAGTAATGTTCCAAAATAAAGTCTATCATTTTTCCCTTCATCAAACTATTTTTTCATTGTGATATGTGAATCCTGGAAATAACATTTATGTACATTTAAGTTTAAGGAAAATAATTATAATTTAGGATATTAGTTTCTAATATTTTTCAAGCATTTAAAAATTATGAAATATTCAAAAAATAATTTTAGAGCACTTTGTCATGTGAACTAAAGTTTGCAAAAAGTACAAATAATCACTGGCTAAAAGCATTTCATTATTATTTGTATCTTTTCCCTCATTTTCTACTGCCCTGACTGCTGTAACCTTTCCCCAGTGAAACCATAGTGAACTCCAAAATTCCAAATTCATTTGAACTGAATTTGCATGGCATGAGATTTCTCATTTTTTAATTAGAAATCTCGGCTCCCTTGGCTTTCATCACAGCACAACCTCAGGTGCTTTTTTGGTTTGTTTATTTGTTTGTGTTTTGGGGCCAGGGATTCGGGTTTTTTGTTTTGTTTTGTTTTTGCTTTTTTTACTTGCTTGACCATCTATACAGTCTTTACAATCCTTTCCTGACACTCCTTTCTGCTTCAAATTCTAAAACATTACTGAGGGAAAGCATTGTTCTTATTTCTTCCACTCTCCTCCCCTTTTCTCTCTTTTCATCTTCTTTCTCTTCTCATCATTTTTTCCCTCTTTTTGCTCCCCTCTTTTCTTTTCCTAGAATTGATTTCATTAACTATAAATGCATTGATATTCACTTAGACCAGGGCTTTCCAATTTAAACATCAACAGTTAGCAGGTAATACACGTGAGTGAGACAGATGGAGGTAAGCATTTGTGCCTCCTTTATGGTCAGTGAAGTGAAGGAAATTGAAAAGGGGCAGCCTTCCTTTAGTAAGTGGGGTATTTGTCATGTGGTGACTTGATCCATGGTCCTGTGAACATATTATATGTTAAGAAGAGTTGAAATTGGTCTCCAAATATTTAAATGTTCATTCAGAAAAAAAGTATTTTAACACATGGCAAGTCAAACAAAAAACTTGTAGAGCTCCAATTTGTCTTAAGGGTGGCTAATTTTTTAATCCTTAATCCAAACTTTATTTTTGGAACTCTAAACCTGATTTTATGTCATTCTTCTGCAAGTTCTACTTGTATGAGTGGCTTCCTCTTGAGATAAACTCAATGTATGCCCAAACTATAATCATTGTCTTTCTTCCCCAATTTTGTTCTTGGTTTTCAACAGTTCCATCACCCTTGAGATCAATTGCCTGAAATAGAATTCTTGAAACTATCTTTGTCTTCTTTCTCTTCCTTTCCCAGAGTTTCCAGACACTGGATCCTGCCTTGCTGGAACCAGTTCTCACTGTCCCTATTATTTCTCTGCTTTTTAAATACCATCTTGGGGGCCCACCTAACAACAAAGTATTTCCTTCTGGGAAATTTTATTTTGTATGTATTTATATATGCATTTAAATTTCTGTTGGCTCTTCCTTACCTTATGGGATTTATCAAATCTTCTTTTCAAACTTCCTGGGAAGGGCATGCTTAGATTATGCAAGGGAATTTTAGAAACCCCAACAAACCATGGCTGAGTTTCCTGTAGTATCCATTTTACTCATTTGCAACTAAATCAAAACTTCCTTTCATGTTATTACAAACAAAAGAGGATAATGTAAATTTTTCATTAATATTCACAATAAAGTATAAGACTTACTTTTTTTTTTCCCTTCAGATGTTGCACTCCAGTTTCTTTATTATTATTTTGGCAAAAAGTTTCAACAGCATTATCTTAAGGTCAAAATTCAAGCTATTTTCATGATATGCAAGGTCTTTATAATTTGGTCCTGATTCATCCTCTGTGTCTCATCTGCATCTCCTGTTCTTACTCATACTGTGACCATATGAGTTTTTTTGTGATTTCCCAAACATATCCCCCCGTCTTGTTTCTTGCTTTTGCATAGCTTCTCTTCTCTTTGTAGAGCAATTCTTTCTTCAAGCCTAAGGTCAAAAGTTAGCTTTTTGTGAAGACTTACCAGTTTTGAGGTCTTTAACCACTTTTCACTTACATTGTATTCTAATTACTTGCTAAAATTGTCTCTTTCATTACATTGTGAATTTCTGGAGAGCAGAGACCTCCTTTTAAATCCCTAGTGTCTAGCAGAGTGCATGTTAATGATTGAAAGAATGAATGATGAAACTAGCTGTTGAATATATTAATTTAAAAATATGTGTGAGTGAAGGTGTGTGTGTGTGTGTGTGTGTGTGAGAGAGAGAGAGAGAGAGAGAGAGAGAGAGAGAGCATGTGTGAGTGAACAAAACCCCAGCAACTCCTGTAACTGTGATCTAGTGATGAGATTTGGGTTCAGCCAGATTGTGTACCATATCAATCATGGTAATTAAAATCAGAAATAATTCAACCAGGTACTTGTTAGTTGTAATTAAAAATGCTACTTGATAATTTTTATGATTTAATACCTTGCAGATTAGTTCAGGAGAAACAAAATTACGTATTTTTTGTTCATATCCTCCACTCTCCTTCCTCTACCCTTCTCTCTCTCTCTGAGGAAATGAACAATTTGTATTGCAACAATAGGCCCTTGTATTGGGTCCAGGAAGAACCTTTGGAAGATCTGAGGCAGGGAAGAGAATGATGTCTGGTATTTACTCTTTGGCTCTCTCTGCAGTGGTCCAGTAGTCACTGCCTGCCTTCTCTAGTAGGTCAGGGTACAGAAGCTTCACAGTTATTGCTTAAGTCAGAGTCAGTGTACTGTGCTTTGTGATTCCCCTACACCCCCATCTCTGTAAATAGACCCATATTAGAGTGGCTTGTGGAATTATCCTGATTTGACTGCAGCATCTGTTTCTTGTTGGGAACCTGACTCATATAATTCTCTTCTATTTCCATGAGTTTTCATTCTACAGATAAAAATCCAAAGTGAGTAAGAATCACTTTTTCTTTTTTTAACTACTGTACAGTGATAAGTTTAGTTCACCCGTAGGCAAGTGTGTGTGCAAGACTAACTCAAAAGTGAAAAATGGTGTTTTTGCAAAATGTATTTATTCCAGAGCCATAGTTCAAAATTATGTAGATTGAAGAACATTTATATTTAAGATAATTTCCTATTAAGTGGCATTATTTATTCAAGCACATAAATCAGTTAAAATTCATTAAAATATTTTTCAGGGTAAAACTAAGTATACAAAAAGCTTTCATGAAAGTTTTATGCCTAAAAAATAAAACCTAACTTGAAATTTTCTGTGGATTATAATTTATATCAGTAGAAAGAAGTTATAAATAATTTTGAAAGTTTTCAAATATTTTATATATACTCTTTAAAAGGCAAAAGTGAAAGATGCAACCAATAGTGTTTTAGTGACATAATTGCAAAATATTAATGAATTCATCTTTAAGACTATGAAACAGAATTAAAAAAAAAAAGCTTCACCATGGATTCTTAGTACAATTTGTTTAAAATTGTTCCAAGTTTTATTCCAAAGCATTAAAATAAAAATATGTTCTGGAACTGTATAAACCAGGCACTCACCATTCACACTGTGAGACTGCCTAAAGATGAAATTTGTTTAAGAACCTATTGCTAATTTTGTAAATAATTCTTCTCCAAATGATGCCCAATAGACTTTCTTCCTCTATAATTTTCTTTATAGTTGAAAACTTGATTCAATCCTTTATATTTATAAGCAACTTTAAAATACATTTTAGTACAGAAAAAAATTCTAAAGTGAAATATATACCTTTAACCTCTGTATTTTAAGTAAATGTTTTCCTACATTCATTTAGTGTAATTTTTTCACAATTATTTCAAATGACAAATCTTTTCCACAGTTGTCTTCTATTTTAACCTTCCCAAATGATTGATCACATTCCACTCTCAATGTCAGTGACTTTGGCTTGTCAGTTTTCTCCTGAGTATGGGTTGTGGGTGAAGTTACTTGCCCTTTTTAGTCAGGTGTGGAATTTTCCCTCCCTTTTATGGCACTTTCATATCCTACGGAAGGTTCAGCAGCACTGGTGCCAGTATGTTTTAGGGAATATTTCAGATTTCTAAAGAATAGCACAAGTCTTTGAAAGTCAACCCATGATGTGATACTGATGAACATGCTACTGAAGTTCATCTGTACGAAGAAATGCAGACGACTACATATTATTTGGTACCAAATAAGTGGAGAAATATAGTCCGAAACCTCTAGAAGATCAAAATGCATTCACAACTAGAGAATCTCTGACTGCTGGCTCCACATTCTGCCAGTTTCTAGATCTGATGCTAACCTTTTCCACTAAAATCCTTCTGTTGTGCTCTTTCTCAGGGCCTACATCAGTTCTCTTTCTCTACTGTTCCAACTCCACTAATGGAACTGATTCACATCCAATACACTTCCATAATCCCCCACTTCTCAGACCATCTTGACTTAGAAAAGAACTTCTGAAAAGCTCAAGACACTGATCTGAACATATTTACCCTGTTACTTTTGTAGCCAGAGGCTGTGGGATGTAGAGTTCAGCCACACTTATTCCTACCCCCAGGGGACCCAGTTCCAGAACAGGTCTAATTAATAAGTCACTTCCTTTTAGCCTTTCTCTTTTTCTACCCCTTTCTGCAAGTACAAAAGTGTTGCTTCAAAACACTCACCTACTAATTGGTCCCTTATTTTCCACCTACAGACCTGTTTCTGTATACTGACCACACGCCCCCCTCCAAATTTCCTGGGCCATCAACCAGATTATAGCTGTGCTCTGCCTTCCTGCTGGGATCTAACACCTGCTCTTGAAAACCCCCTTTTGACTTTTGTTTGAATCCAAATTGAGTTTCTCACATTCTTTTTACATTGTTCATGGTTCACACTACCTCCTACACCCCTTCCCCTTTCAATTGCTCTTTGTAGTTCCTCTCACAATAAATTTTACTATTGCATTTTAAACATATTCTCCGCACCTGTTCCGCCCTGGTGGGTTTAGATTAAAGTCCAAAGGGCTTCATCCATTCCACTCCTTTGTTTCCTTGATTGGAACTCCACTTCGTACACCCAAGTCTGAAGTGTGACCTGTCTCCTATGTTTTCTTGCCCCCTCAGTCAACTCCTCAGGACACTGTTATTCGAAGCATCCTAATCTTCCTACCTCTATTGCCAGACTACTTACTTTGCTTAAGGCACCAAACAAAACAAAATCAGAAGACTGCAAAGTGTACTCAACTTTGCATTTATTTTTTCCCCTCAGATAGACTTTGATAGTAATTTCTCTATCCATTTGAGACTTTCACACATTCAACCCTTTTCAGGTTCTAAGAACACTTCTGTTCCATTTGCATCAATTCTACTTTCCTATTGCTCTCCTACCACTTTCTGTCCTTACTCTCTTAGCAAATAAGGAATATATCTCTTTATTTTACTGAAAGAATCATTGATGTCTGAGGGGAGCACTCTGAAATGCCAGCATTCATTCTTGTCATTGAATCAAATTCTCTCATCCCCATGTCTGTGTGTGTGTGTGTGTGTGTTAACAGAAAGAAGTGCCTGCCATCATCCCTAAGAACATTTTTATTCTGTACTTTTCATAATTATAGTTATTGATGTTCTCATTTTTAATTTCCAGCCTTCAATTTTCTATATCATATTGACGAACAGATAAGCTTTAGTGTTTCCTTTCTTTACCTTTCTTGCCCTTTGAAAACCTGTGAAGTCTCTTTTCTTAACTTCCCTTACTGAGAGGGACTGTGGTTTTCACTCATTCTTCTTTTACTTCAATGTTTCTGAGGCAATTTCATTATTTCATTTTTCTTTACAAAAGATAGCATCTATGCCAAAAGTGTATATATAGATACACACACACACACATATATATATATATGTGTATATATATAAATAATTTTTAAATAATGTAACAAACATGCTATAAACTCATCAAGTGTCAGAAGGCGATAATTACATCTAATTGAATGGATTTCTGTCACTTGTCTCCCTTATTCTGTCCTGGTGGTAATTGCTATCTTATATTTTATAATAATCATTTCCTTGTTTTCTTCAAGGTTTTGCCTTGGCTGTGTCCATAATTAATGTTTTATTTATATCAATGCAATACTTTTCACAACCTTTTTTTTTTTTCTTTTCTACCCTGTAGATGCCTCTGTCATCTGATTTTAGACTCCATGTCCTATGGTCACAGCATTCATTGCATTTGCTTTCTGTCTTCCCTCAGACTATGAGATATTTGCAAATTTGGTTTATTTATTACCAGAATTAAATTAGTACCCAGCACATAATACTTATTTCATAAATGATAGCTAAATGAAGTAGTGAAAGAAAACATAGGAAACAGTAACTTCTCATAGGTTCAAAATTCTTATATACCAAATCATTTTAGGAGATCAACACACTTTGGGCAGAGAGATTTTTCATTTACAAGAGTTAAAAGAAAAAGCATGTTCTAGTTAAAATTCTCTCAAATAATCCCAGTTCTGTCACTAATTGATTGCCACTTTGGGCCATTTACTTAACCTCTTGATCCTCCGTTACCTAATCTATAAAATGAGGTTGGACTAAATGATCTCTGAGGCCCTTTTCCAGCTGTGAAATTTTATAATTGTCATCAATGATTGTATAAATAAAAAATTCAATTAAAAGAATATCTTAATCCCTATGCATTATCACTAAATTGAGATTTTACTTTTTCAAAGAGCAATTATTTTATATACACAGTAGGAAAAGAAAGTGTTCACGTGCCTTCCTTTCTAGCCACAATTCAACTTCATCAGCAAAATCATTTTTACATGATGTGAATAATGTTTTCTTAGTCAAATATGGGTAATTTTCTTCTTTTGAGGAGATGTCATTAAGAAGTCTCTATTTAATCCATGAATTCATTCACTAGCTCAGAAGAGATGTGTCACTGGTGTTACCCCAAACTAATAAGGTATGTTAGGTTCTCCCCCAAAATCTAACAAGGTCCTCCAGACTCCACCTGGTAGGTGATCCACATGAAGAGAATTTCTTAGGGCTGGATAACTGACCTTGGTTTCAAGTTTATATATGAATTGTTACAGACTCATCTCTCCAGCTCACCCTTGTTTTTATTTGTTTATCCTTTTTAAAGGCAGTCTTTGTTCTGCCTCTTTCCTATATGCCCCTATGTTCTTACATTCCACAGAAAGACTTCTGTGTAAAATTTTCTGCTTCACTGTCTCATGTTGAACTTCCCCCTTGGAACTTGTTCCTTGCTGGAATTTCTTCACCAAAATATAATTGCTGTAAGAAACTGGGTACATATGTCATCTTGGAATAAAGAAAATAATTTAAAAATAAGACATTTAAACAGCATTATTGTGGTATAAATGACATATATTAAACTTTACACATTTAAAATGTACATATTGAAAAGTTTTGATATTTGAATATACTCGTAAATCTATCAACAGGATCACAGTGATGAACATATCTTCCACTCCTTAAACTATTCACATGACCCTTTGTAATTCCTGTTTCCCATCCTTTCTCACAACCACACAGTCCACTTCTGCTTTCCAATTCTACAGATTATTTTAAGAATTGTGTACAAGTTGAATCATAAAATATCATTGAGAGATGACAGCATCATTGCATGTTAGTAAGTCGTTCATTCCTGTTTGTTGTTGAGAAGTATATCTACTGTATGGAATTGCCACAATTTATTTATCAATTCATCTGTTGAAGGACATTTGGGTTGTTTCCAGGATTTGTCTATGATAAGTAGTTTTTATAATCATTCATGTTCAAGTTTTGAACATATGTAAATTTGCTTCTTTTGGGTAAATGCTAGCAAGAGTGTGACTGGAATATGATAATTATTTTAAGAAACTGCCAAACTGTTTTCCAAAGTAGTTTTATGAGGTTTTTGTTGCTGTCATTTTGTTTAGTTCTGTTTGCCTGTACTGGGGACTGAACCCAGGAGCACTCTACCACTAAGTCACATCCCCAGCCCTTTTCTTTTTTATTTTGCAACAGGGTCTTAGGTTGCTGTGGCTGGCCTCTAACTTGCAATCCTCCTGCCTCAGCCTCCTGAGTCAATGGTATTACAGGCATGCACCACAGCAACAGCAAGTCAGACTATTTTATCAGGATTAGGGTTAAGGGTTCTAGTTCCTCCACATCTTCCTAACACAAGGAATAGTCAATCTTTTTGCTTATAGCCATTCTAACTGATGTGTAGTAGTACTTCACTATGTGCAGTTATTCAGAAAATATAAGGAACATTTAAACTTCAAGAATAAAAGAGAACTAAAGTTTCAGGAATAAAAAAAATCTCGGTGAAAATGGGGAAATATTTACAAAAATTATTGCACCAATGAACATATAATAACAGAAAATAGGCATGGAAAATGATGCACTAGAAAAATGCAAATTATTATGGATATTTTGATTCATATAAGGAATGATTAACACTACCATTTATAAATCTGTTCACCATTTTTTAACATAGTTGTGTGTAGTTAACAGTACATTATATATGTAACTTAGTCCTGTTTTAGCTCTAATGTAGTGAAGAAGAATTTAGTCCATAAATATTTGTTTCAGATTATGTCTTTGTCACCATGAATGAAACATGTTTTCCAATGTGTATTTTCAAATTGCCTCCCATAAATGTACTGTGTTTACAACTTCCATCAATAGTTGAGATTTCCTTTCTTCAAACACTTATGAAAGGAATAACTTTTAAAAGTATTTCCAAATCTGTTTGTTGAAAAACTGATTTTAATTTCAATGAATTAAAATGTCTTTTAATTACTCCTTTTGGTAGTCAGATTTTCTATACATTTACTACATGAAAATCTTTTTTCATTAATGATCTCTCATATTCTTTACTCACGTATCCTTTGTCTCCTACATTTTCTTGCATGAACTGTGTTCATTGCAAATATATCTATATCTTTTAACAATTGTTGCAACACTGTTGACATTGAGTTTAATTTTTTTCTATTGTGAGTATGACCATGGTTTCTTTCAGTGACTAAACTTCAAAAGGTTCATTCTCACAATTTTATTTTTATGGTTTAATATTTATATTTCAAACTTAAAATTATTATAATGTATTTAGAAATATGGTATACCATTGACTCAGATTTTTCTATTAGCTTCCCATTTGTTCAAGATTATTGTTTTGTTAATCTTTTTCCCCCTCATTATTTTCCATAATTTTAAATCACATATTCTTTTCCATAATTTCTATTATTGGACTTATTCATCCTGTCACTTTATTTAGTTTATTGACATTCCACATTGAATTACAATACTTTTTGGAATAGTTTAATTTCTCAAACATATCTGTCATAACTCTAAAATTATAAACATAATTATTTGATTTGTTTTGCAGTTCATTATTTTTGTTAAAATTAAGATATTAAAATTTTATTTAAAATTATGTTAAAAGTCTAAGTAGTTTGAAAAGAATCTTAGATTTTATGTTTTATACCCTTATCTAGAAATATCACATAACTTTTTTGCATAACTTTTAATGTATTTAAACAGACCTTTATGACTTTCAGAAAATTTATAGTTTATTTTATATGGATCCAATACATTTTTTTCATTTTATCAATAAGTATTTTATGTTCAAACAGTAATATGTGTACATGCATTTATTTATAGTATTTCTCTGTGTACATATACTATGTGTACATATACATATATGCATATGTATATAGCCAGACACATATATTTAATTTTGCTTCCAATTTCTTGAGACTTGTATATAGAAATCTGGGTAATTTGATATTTTTAATTTGTTTCTAATCACCTTTTTGAGTTTTCTCATTAATTTTAGTATAGTTTTTATTGATTCTTTTGAATTCCTTGGTTTTAAAAACATCCTATCCAGAAAAGTTACAATTTAGTTTATTGACTCATAAACTTTTACACATTTTATTCTATTTTGGATTATTAATTGCATTGCTTAAAACTTTGAAAGTCACAAAACTTATAAGTTTTCCCTTGATTCTCATGTTTTTCCCCCTGATTTTGTTAATGTTTTATTTTTTTTTAATTTAATTTTGATTCATTGAACACAAATGGAGTACAGCTATTGTTTCTCTGGTTGTACAAAAAAGTAGAGTCACACCATCTGTGCGTTCATACATGTACACAGGGCCTCCCTCCCCTCTGTGCTATCTATCCTTCCTCCATTCTTATCACCCTTCACCCCACACTGTGCATCATCATTCACTTATCAGAGAGACCATTCGGCTCTTGGATTTTTGGGATTGGCTAATCTCACTTATCATAACAGTCTCCAACATCATCCATTTACCTGCAAATGCCATAATTTTATTCTTCTTTATGGCTGAGTAATATTCCATTGTGTATATATACCACAGTTTCTTTATCCATTCATCTATTGAAGGGCATCTAGGTTGGTTCCACAATCTAACTATTATGAATTGGGCAGCTATGAACATTGATGTGGCTGCATCACTGTAGTAATCTGATTTTAAGTCCTTTGGGTATAGGCCAAGGAGTGGGATAGCTGGGTCAAATGGTGGATCCATTCCAAGTTTTCTAAGGAATCTCCACACTGCTTTCTAGAGTGGCTGCACCAACTTGCAATCCCACCGGCAATGTATGAGTGTACCCTTTTCCCCACATCCTCGCCAACACCTGTTGTTGCCTGCGTTCTTGATAAAAGACATTCTAATTGGGGCAGGATGAAATCTTAAGGTAGTTTTGATTTGCATTTCTCTTATAACTAGGGATGTTGAACATTTTTTCATAAATCTATTGATTGCTTGAAGATCTTCCTCTGTAAAGTGCCTGTTAATTTCTTTGGCCCATTTATTGATTGGGTTATTAGTGTTCTTGGTGTAAAGATTTTTAAGTACTTTGTAGATTCTGGAAATTAGTGCTCTATCTGAAGTGTGTGTGGCCAAGATTTTCTCCCACTCTGACGGCTCTCTCTTCACATTGCTGGTTGTTTCCTTTGATGAGAAAAAGCTTTTTAGTTTGACTGTATCCCAATCATTGATTCCTGCTTTTATTTCTTGTGCTTTGGGCATCATGTTAAGGAAATCTGGTCCTAGGCCAACATGATGAAAATTAAAATCCCAATGAAAGCCCTCATAGAATTAGAGCAAGCAATCATGAAATTCATTTGGAGGAATAAGAGACCCAGAATAGCCAAAACAATTCTTAGCAAGAAGAGCGAAGCAGAGGGTATCACAATACCAGACCTTCAAATATACTACAGAGCAATATTAACAAAAACAGCATGGTATTGGCACCAAAATAGACAGGTAGATCAATGGTACAGAATAGAGGACACCGAGACAAACCCACATAAATACAGGTATCTCATACTTGACAAAGGAGCCAAAAACATACAATGGAGAAAAGATAGCCTCCTCAACAAATGGTGCTGGGAAAACAGGAAATCCATATGCAGCAAAATGAAACTAAACCCATATCTCTCACCCTGTACAAAGCTCAACTCAAAATGGATCAGGGACCTAGGAATTAATGTTTTATATTTAATATGAGGTTAGCTACATTTTAGATCTCCCTTTTTTCACTGGCCTTTGAATTCATTGGTAAGATTTACTCAAAGTTACCTCGAATATCAGAATTCTTTCTCACTTTATCTGGTGGAGATTCTTTAAATATAAGATATGACAATAAAACTATAACATTTCAAACATTATCTTCAAAAAGTAACTTCTTATTTCTAATCAAATACATCAGATAAATCTAATGGAAATATTGTTTTTACAATAATCATTTATTTCCTTATTGTTTTGCAGAGTTATGAGCACCTGCTCTGACCTATAATCTTAGAGTAGTTGTTTAGAAATGATAAGAAATATGGTGCTTTCCTTCAAGCTTGTAATTTTTTGCGAGTCACTTCTTGTTTGTGCATCAACAGGTCATTGAATTAGTGGGTATGCCTTTGTTCAAAGTGTATAGGGAGAACTCAGCCGATAGCAAATGCCTTTGTGAATATGAACAAATTTCGTCACCTCATTTATTCACAAGGAATCAAGGTAGGCTATTCTACTATCTTTTTCACTTAAAGTCTGTCGATTTATAGCAGTCCTTAGGAAAAAATTAAATGTACATATATGAAAAATATAAGAAAAATCTGGGGTCAGTAGAATATGGTGGAGATACTATACGTTTTGACTCAGAGTAAACTACAACAAAATTTTGGAATTACTACTTATTATAAGAATGACATTAAAAAATTATTTAAATTCTTTGAACCTGAGCTTTATTGGTATAAGTGGGAAACAGTTTTTGTGGTTGTGATGAAAACTAGGCAAAAATAAGTCTAGTGCCATGTGGGGTTGTATTTCTTTAGAGTCCAACCGGAAACTGATGTCACACGTGAAATAGTTTGGTTCTAGTAAAATGTATTTACAGAGGTACTAATTATGAAGGTAGAGATGGGTATATATTAACCACAAAGGATATTTCAATCACCTAGAGCTGGGTAGCAGTCAAGTTATTATCACACCTACCTCCAGGAGAAATAAAGATGAAAGTAGTTCTGAGCTCCTGAAAGGACATAGTCATATGTAATCTTGTCCTTGAAGGAAGCAACAGATCCTGGTAGAAGGATGCAGCAAGCCTAAGGTGGACACAAAGAAGTCTCATTCAGGATGGTATAAGGTGTGCTCACTGACGAATTTAATCAAACCTGAGCTCCAGAATTTGGACCTTATTAGTACCTACATTATCCAGGTATCTTCATATAAACATATTCAGAGGAAGTTCTTCATATTGAAATTGAATGAAGATAACATACGTCCAGAGCAATTGGGTCCATAAATGACAGGAAGATTGCATACAATTTATAAGACAGATTGAGCATTTCTAACCTGAAAATCCCAACCCTGAAATGCTCCAGAGTCTGAAAATGTTGCCTGCCAACCTAATACCAGAAGTAGAAAATTCTACACCTTACTTCATGTGGCAAGTCTGTCAAAGCACAGGTGCAGGGCAAAAATTATAAAATTGCTCTCTGGTCGTGTGTTTAAGGTTTCTAATAAAAATAAGTGGATTTTGTGCTTAGATTTCAATCCCACCCTCGATATATCTCATTGTATGCAAATATTTTGAGCTTTGAAACACTTCTGGTTCCAAGTGTTTTGAGCAAGGGTTACTCAACTAGTACAATGAAGGAAAAAGGATAATAGAGTAGATTCTGATGTCACTTTCTAGACTTGCTTCACCTAAAATTTGTGATATTTGTTTATGGATATGATATGGTATAACCTGTGTTGTGATCTTTCTGTCTCATGTTTCTCTCATCCAAATCTGCCTAAGCCAGCTTTAGCTTCAGCCTTCTTAATACAAAGCTCTCAGTCTTTTTCCTGGGTGTTTTTTCCCCACTTCAATGTGTAATCTTTAAGTACTGGATCTTTATCAATTGCTTTCTACAGAAAGCTTGTGCTTCACTTCAATATGTTCTGGAAACTGCTGTCTGGGAGTAGATCCCAGCTGCTCTATGCCCTTCTATTCTGAGAGCTCTGCATCTACTGGCAGCTGCTTTCTTTTCGCAGCATTAGCATTCTTTCTTACTATGATGATGCAAGAGAGGTCTTCAGCCTCTGTGTGTGTAGAAGAGTCACTTCCTGCTTTGTGTCAGAACTGAGTGTGCTGTGGCAGGGAAACATGAATGTCGTAATGCTTCCTTGAGCAGTCATAGCTCAAGGCACTGCTCTTGAATTATTTCATGTACTGTCTGTCATGAAATTAACAGAAGTAGATGGTATAAGGAAAATAGTTTTGGAATAGAAATTTGAACTCTGGGCTATTAGAAATTTTGTCTATTTTCTAGATATGCAGCTTGGAAAAATTACAATTAGGATCAAAAGCTTTCTTCTTTCTCATTTGGAGAAATGATATAATACACTGCTCTTTTCTGGTGCAGGGGGGTAGGTACCAGGGATTGAAATAAAGGGCACTTGACCGCTGAACCACATCCACAGACCTATTTTGTATTTCATTTAGATACAGGGTCTTACTGAGTTGCTTATTTTCCCTGAGCCTGGCTTTGAACTCTCTATCCTCCTGCCTCAGCCTCCTCAGCCGCTGAGATTATAAGCATGCACCATCACACCCAGCATACACTGTTTTTTTTCAACTCATGTGATTGTTATGAAGCTCAAGTGAGACAATGCATGTGGTATGAGTTACAAAGTTAATGTGGAAGGGACTATTCCTACCTGGAAAAATGCATCTTCTGGAATCTTTGAAGCAGCACAGTATTTTATGTAAATTAGTATTGACTTTGTGTGCGTATTTTCCCACCTGACTATTCAAATGAAAAAGATATTTTTCTCATGGAAATCCCAAAGGATATTAACTGGTCTTTCCTCAGTATGTTTAATATAATTCTAAGAATTAATAGCTAACATTTAGCATAATCACAGATAGAAAGTTGCACAAAACCAAATCATAATCATGTTCATTTTATAGTGATACATTTTCTAAGAGTAGGGTCTACCTTTGTTAATTGTGACTTACTTCAACAGTTTTCAAGCCTCCATATAATTTTTCCTTGAACTGTCAAACTAAGTATTTATATATTGACTCGAGGAAGGAAATCCTATGACTTTCTTTAAGGGCAATGACCTTTATTAATAAATTAATGCTGGAATTACTCTATTACATTCAAATGAATCAACCCACTGCATGTTGTTTGGATCTTTAAATGTTTATGTGAGTTAAAATTTTTTTAGGGAATGTTATTTTGCTTATAATTCTTTTTTTATAAACCAAATCATAAGTGATTATTATTACTTAATATTATATGTTTATTATTTGTAATTAGATTCTGTATAATATTTCAATGTTCAGCAAAGTGGATTTTAAAAAGAAAAAGAAGGAATATTAATCCAATACTTCAAAGCACTAACATTTCTTCCATGTTTTAGAATTATAATTATCTCATTTATTTTCTCTATTTCAAATAGAGCACTTAAATATGTTTATGAACATTTGAGTACATCTTCTCATTATATTCACTTGTCTTCATTGTTTTATTTTTGTAATATGTATTTTTAAGTATTTAATACATTCATTGAGTGATTACTATGTGTTTGGCAGTAGATATCGGGTGCTGTGGGGATTATCTTCTAATAGAGAAAATGGAGATAAACACATACTTAAATAATTAAATAAGGCACTTTTGTATAATAATAAATCCTGCAATAATAACAGGGGAATATAGGATCAGTAGTGGCTGAAGTAGATAAGAAGAGCTGCTTGCTATTTGAGGGATGTCCAATGAATGTCTCTTTCAGAAAATGACATTTGAACTGAAACATGACTTATTACAAAGTACCTATCTTTTGAAGAGCTAGGGCAAAGAATATGCAGAATTTAAGTAGAATATGATAAGGTACTAAAGAATGATCCTGGCAAAGGAAGTCTGTTTGGGTGAAGAGTGGTGAACAGTTAGGCAGGGGAAATCAAATCAAGCAGTATATTGTAAGCTAAGGAAGTGATTTTAGGTTTTATTCTAATTCTAATTGGAAACCATTGGAAAGCTTTAATCAGAGGAGTGATATGAGCTGATTTATATTTGTGATATATATTTATATGTGGAATATAAGCCATGCAAAAGGCACTCAAGGAAACTGGGAAACAGGTTAGGTGGCTGATACCGTGTCTGAAGTGAGAGAAGTGGAACTGATCAAGATGATCAATGCTTGGTGGAAATGGGCAGAATTGAGATACATGGGGAAAGTATAGTCACTAGATCTCTCAGGTGGGTTGAATGTGGGAGGTGAAAAAATAGATTAATCAACTTTACTTCTTACATTTGTGATGTGATCATATAGGCACTGTTTGGTATGGTGTTGTTTATTTTTTGTGAACTTATGCCTGTGTGAAACTATCAAAGCCTGGACATGAAGACCACATACCAACTTATGTTAGGGGCTACAGAGGGATGCAGATGAGAGAATGAGAGCAGCAATTGTTACAAATGGACTTGAGATATACTATCATTTTCAATTAAAAAGAAAAAGAGAAAAATGAAAGGTAGAAGGTAGTAAGAAAGGGAGGTATGAAGAAAGGAAAAAAGAAAAGAAGGAAAGGTAACTGAAGTAAATAGCAAATTGATAACTGTCCAATCTAGGTGATAAATTCTTGTACTATTGTTGTGGTTTTTACATGATTAAAATATTTTATCATAAATTTAACAAGTAGTATTAGCATGCATGCTCTCTGGGATTAAATAATTTTTACCAAAATGCTGCTGAATATTTTATTATTATGTCGACCATCAAATCAAAATTCAAAATACCCTTAAAATGGTTCTAAGTCCATAAACAAGTTTATCTTTATTTTTGTTTTTTTAATCTTTCTTAGAAAATGGAACTGCTTTTTTGTTTTGCCTGCTATATTTTATTTATAACTGTGTTTTAAAGAAGGATCAATTTAAAAAGGGAGGGGAGACATTTGCTGGCTTACACTTTTCATTCATCTGGTAAATGTTACCCTTCATTCACTAAGTGGAAGGTTTTAGTGTTTCATTGACCAGGAGGCAAATAGATACAATGTGACTGGGCAGGCAGTAGATATTTTGAAATAGAATAAACTTTGAGAAGATCAAACATACCCATATTCAAATATAAATATTAAATTTTGTTCCAAAGTCCATTTAGTGGGCATTTGTAATTATCAGTTTTTATAATGATTCAGTGAATCCCTCTTGGTATGAAGATCTGGGATTTACTCATGAATCTGGATAGTGGTACATCTAATTCCTACTTCATTTTCTCTAACTCCATTATTTGATTATTCTAACTAAATACTTACATTAAGTGAGTTATGCCCAGAGTGTTCATCTATATTTAGGATACTGTTTTGTTTAGGAATGTTGTAAAGGTAATATAAAACCTATTTTAAATTTTATGAAATCTAGTTATCTAAAAGTAGTTGAATTTTGTACAACTGTCCTTGCCAATGGAACACAGCACCCTTCCGTATTAAGAAGGTATTGTTATGTTCTGTTTAGGTTAACTTGTATTTTCTGCTGGAAGTATACATGCCTGTTGGGAGGCAATAGAAAGAAAGGGGCTACTAAAGAAGTAGGTCTTCTCTACCAGAGAAAATCTAATGCAGATTAGTTTTAAAATCTAATGCAGAATTGTATGGATCATTCTGACACTTTTACTTGGAATATGAAGTTTAAACTTATTTTGCTGCACTAAACCATGACACACTAAACAGATAAAAACCTATTCAGTGTGTTCATAAAAAAAGAAAATACATGTTTTATATGAATAGTTTACAAATTTGATATTATACATGTTGCAATTAAAAAGAATTGAAAAGATTCTGAGAAAAAAACATTGATACTCATTTTTCTTGTTAATTTTATACAATGAACCTGTAATAATGTTGAAAGACCACATATTTACAGGTAAAGCAGTCTTTAAATGGTTTAAATGTACATTAAAACATTGGAACATGATGTACTGCACTTTCACCCTATATTACTTTGTGAGAGAGGGAAAAAAAAAGACTTGTTGGGATTTGAAGATCAAAAGGGCTAATTGGCATGCACAATGAAAGTATGAAAGTTTTCCTAACTTTTCCCCTTGGCTTTTTCCACCACACCCTTTGTTGAGTCTTTCATTGTTAATAAAATTCCATTAACTCTTTTGTTGAGAATCTGAGAATCTCTTACCTTAAAGCAGACTTAGAGGAGTCCTCAACCCCCACCCCTAGTGGATTCCCTTGCCCAGTAAATATGGTTGAGGAAAGAGTTACTGGCAATCCATAAAGGAACAGGCTGTGGGGATCCTCATTAATCTTCTAATAGGATGTCGTCCCTCTCTAAAGTTCCTTGCCTTGTAAAATATTTGTGGTAAATCAAGAGCCCTTTCACTTTCCACTAAGCAATGTCATCTAGCCAGATCTCAACAAAGCCACAGTTTCCTTTCAAATAGCTTCAGCCTCAGCTGTATTACTGGCTGGGGTTCTGGGCCGTGAAAGGGAGACACTATTTGTTTAACTGTGCTTTACAATACAAACAAGCTGAGAAAATACTACTCTTCTGGTCTTCCTTTGTGTCTCCTGATAGTAATATGGTTTTACTCTTAGTGACTGCAAAATTACTTTGCAAACAGATGTTCGGTTCTTTCTTTCTTTCTTTTTTTTAAGTTTGTAAGCATTTCTTTAAATACTGTACCTTGATAGCAAGCTGTATTGAAAATTACAAGAATAAAGAATATCTTATTGGTTTCATTAACAATAACAGGTCAACAAAATATAAAGTGAGTTCCACATTAAGATGCAAAAGGGAGGAGCCATAAATTAAAATTTAATGAATTCTTTAAGGAGAGTAATTTCTGACCAGCTTTCAATATGTTTCTTCTTTACAATAATAGTCAATAAACATCTTTAATTCTAAGGTTAAGTTTACAGGTTAACTTCCTTGAAAAAGGAAAGCATGTCTATGAATTGTCAAAAATTGCTCTCAGAACCTGATAAGAATCAGGTTACACAAAAATTTATTTATAATGTCTGAAGACCATTAAGAGATGTGACAATGTGTGAAAGTAGAAATAATGGGTTCATCAAAAGAACGCCTCAGTTGCTGGGAATAGTAGGTATAAAAAAAAGTACTGGGGTGTGCTTAGTGGTTAACCGCCCCCCCTTTTAATCCTCAGTACCAATATAATATAGCCATTGTATTCTCTGGAAAGCTGTGTATGATAATTCCTTGTAACATCTCTTTATAGATTAATGTTGTACAGATGACCATTTTCTTGACTGAAAAAAAATCCATTCATGTGAAGAAAAGCACCAACTAAAATTGGTAGTAATGTAGGGAGGATGATTTACATATATGGACAGTAACTTGTCAAAAAGTTTGTGTTTCTATTTTTTGATTTAATATATAAAGATATATGTGCACAGGACAGAATCATTTATAGGGTAACTATTCTTGAAAGAAGTGTGATATATTTGTACATATGTATGCAATATATATGTATATACGTGTATATATGAAACAAGTAAATGTATATGTACGTATGTATCCATATGTGTGTAGGAGACAACAATCAAAGACACTAAAAATAACATGGAAGATCCAAGTTGCTGGTGCTTGGTTAGGATGTGTAGCACACATGAAACTGTGATTTTCAAAATATGAACTCTCAAACAGCAACATCAGTATCACCTGGGAACTTGACAGAACTGCAAGTTCTCCAGCTTTATTTAAGCCCTACTGAATCAGAAACTTTGGAGGTGGGGACCCCTGAAGCTTTTTTAAACAAGCTCCAAATGATCTGATACACATTAATGTGAAGAACCTTTGCTGTATGCATCATAAAAAGTACACAAGAACTAATTCTGAGTTTATATCTGTGCAGTCTTCCTAATTTCAAATTCAGAGGAAGTGCAAGCCACCATAGGTTACTTGAGAAAATGAAGATAAGGGTCATTTGTTTCATTATCCATCTCAGGCATGGTGTTTTGGAAGTTGTAGGAAGCAAATATTTATTCAAATACAAGTTGTTGTTTTAAAATCTCTCTAAAAGGAGATGTGACTCAGCAACACTGAGGTCTACTCCTTCAAGATCACTTTCTAGTGTTTGTGGGGAATTTCAGTAAATAATTAGACTTGGATCAGTGTTTTTGCATACATATGTAGCTTGCCTCCTCCATCCCAAAGGCAGCACTGTAGCAAGACATTACCACTGTAAAGATGCACGAGCCTCCTTCTATACTCTGTTTATTATTCTAGTAAAAGCTATGATAGAAGAAGCAGAGTATCAAATTTTAAACATAATTTTCTTCTGACTTTGTAGGAATATGGTGAAAATATATTGCGCTAGTGGTATATTTTGAGAAAAATTTCTCATGGCTGTCTATATTTCTGGCATACACAGAATATACTGTCATCTTGTAAAAAGAATTCAAACAATCAACTATTTTTCTCTATTGGGATACGTTTATGTGTTTCTCATGCTACTAATGATCAAACATTAATGCTGACATAAAACAACAGTATTCATGAACTTTAGGAACATAGACAAAATGTGTTTGATTTATTTGTGTTTTTGTTTTCATACTTATGAAATGGGGATGAATTTATTTCTAAAATTTTATTTCCTAAAATTGGGGATATCTTGAGCAACAAAAATGACATACAAAAATACACAGCAATTAAAACTCTTACCTGGAACATATTAGCTATTCACTTAATATTACCTATTGATATTATTATTTTTAATCTTACCATTTCTAAATTAACTTAAAAATCAAGAACATTTAATACATAATATTATGTGATACTGAGTGTTGTGAAATACTTTTTAAAATATCGGGTTAGGTTTTTATTTATTTTTTAGTAGACTTAAGATTTATTTGTAGACAATATTTGCAGTTGTGGTCATTGCATCACTAGATATTAACCCTCCTTGTTTTCTATCTAAAGAAGTCTCATTACATACTGAAAAAAATTGGAGAACAGAAATAGTTAAAGGAATACTGCACAAAGTAGTCATTCCTCCAGAGATGCAATCCACATACCTACTGTACGTTTTTTGGAATGTGCTTTAAGTCACTCTTTGAAAGAGTATAATAAAGTGCACATCAGGAATGGGAATGAGTCCATTCTCACCATCTGTTCCTAATTTTTTTTGAGCTGAAGACTCGTATTATTAAACCACTGTGTAAAATGTTAAAATGGCATTAGAAATCTGAGTTAAATCCAGAAGAGTGCAGAAAACTTCAGGTTATTTGAAAAGACATTGATAGCTGCATTATAGCAATGGATAAAATAAAGTCAGCCCCTTATTGTCAGGTAAGCTGGAACTACATTTTCTAAAGTTTCTGTAAGTTTAAAGTTGTTCAAATATACTTTGGTCTAGGACTGGGGTTGTAGCTCAGTGGTGGATGACTTTCCTAGCATGTGTGAGGCACTGGGTTCAATTCTCAGCACCACATATAGATAAATAAATAAATCACAGGTCCATTGACAAATTAAACACTATTAAACGATACTTTGATCTAATTATATGTATATTTTGTTTCTACATAAGCATGTTCAAATTTGTTCCCTGCTTCCTTTTTCTTCATTTTAGTTTATATAATTTTTAATATGTCCTTTAGCTGCCAGATCGTAAAATTCTAAAGCTCACATGATGTCCGGACAGCATTTTGGTGGCTCTGTGAAAACCTCACAATTTTATAATGTTTTCTCCACAAATATCAAGTCAAGCTATTTGACTTCATTTCCCGAGGGAATGTGAATTGAAATGTTTGTATTTTTATGGCATCCTTGGCAACTCTCAACATCTTCTAAACAATTGTCTATATTAAGGTTTGGTCCTAGGAATACACAGGTTTCAAAGGAATTTGAAAAGACGCAAAAGTCTGTTGGGCTCCAAAAGAGCTCCATCCTTAGTCCTGTCAATATACTAGAAATCCCCCATCAATCACTGTTCTATATGGGATCAAAAAATATAATTAAAGTGAAAATTTACTCTGGGTTGGGTACAGTCAACATTTATTCAGTTTCATACTAAGACAAGCGTTGTAGTAAGCTTTTGTCTATGCTTCTCCTGCTCTATGTTTGTCCCAATCGAGAGGGTCAAATGGACACTGAACTAAGTGGGAGACTGCTCATTTCTCAGGTAGATCTAATCAACCAATCAGAACTCATTCTTGGAAGCATTTTCCTCCTTTGGTAGCAATGGAGGCATTGCTCTGCTTGTAAAACCTACCCTGGAAAGCTAGGCTTGGTTCTATTGTTCGTTATTTTATGAGCTAACATGACAGTGGTTCCTAAAGAATATGAATGCCTCAGCCTCTTTCCCCTGAAGTGATGCTTCTCTCTATTTTCAGCTCCATTCATTTCCTATGAATTAAGTCCTGAACAAATGTCGCTTCATAACTTCCCTCAGTTTTATCACCTATCTTCTGAAATGTCCTAAATCTCAGGATAGACTCACTGTCTCTGCCTTGCAATGATATTGCTGTTCTGCTACCATATTCTTATCAGAGAAGACATATTCTTATCATGGAAGAACCATTTTATTTTGCACTCTTCTCCCTGGTCTTAGGTTCTAGGCTTGGAAATAGTTTAATTCCCTAGACCCATTTCTAGGATTATCCTCCATGAAACTTGTCATGGCACAAATTCTGCACCACTTTGCTTTCTTGTTTTCTCTTACTCCACTTCCACTGTGGCTCATTTGTTCTTTCTGCCTCTCACCACATGACAGCCAATGCATCTTTGATTCCCTGGCTGGAATCAAACACTAAATATACACACGTGCACACTCATGTGCACACACACAGATATGAGATCCTTGGTCTCACTATTTTGCATTTTTTTCTTTTTTCATTTATGTTCAATCTTTTGTCTTGAACTTTACCTTCTTTCCATCTCTTCTCTTTCCATCGCATCACACAACCCATCAATTTTTCATTCTGCTTTATTATCAGTCTAGGGTAGGGCCAAGAATAAAAATTAAATAGTGTTAAGGATAATTGCTAACATTGTTGAGTTCTTACATGTACAATGTATTGTTTATTCTCTTTTGCATTTATTACTATGTTTGATTTTCAAAGCAGCTATAGGAAATTGAAAAGGTTTTCATACTTATCATAAGGAAACTGAAGTACAACCTGTTTGGCTTTATTATGAATAACCTGGGAAGAGCAATGAAACAAAGGAAGGAGAACTAACTCTCTAGAGGTGATTTTAGTAATCTTCTGCTACTATTTCTAGTAAGTATTGCTGGTAAATTCCCATTTTTAACTCCATTCTCTCCTCAGTACTTCATCCAGAAGTACTCCCAGTCCTTAATTAAAAGAAATGCTCAGATATTCTCAGAGTGATTTTTCTCTCCCAAGCAAATGGGATTTATTTCCATGATCTGTATACCTAAATTTACCATTAGTCCTTATGGAACTATTTTTAATTTTTCATAGAGAATGATAAAGTGGGCAAGGGTATTAGAATGAGATTTCTATTTTTTATTACCTTCTTTAGTAGCATCAATGTTACAATATAATCTTCAACATACTTTAGAAATAGAGTGGAGAAAAAGACAGGAAATTATTTTCTATCCCATTGTGAGTCAGAAGGTATAGAAGCCTTGACTGGGAAAGCTGTTGCAGAAAGAGTGCTTGCCAGGTAAACACCTGGAGTTATTTTAAAAAAATCACAGATAAAGAAAGCAGGGCACAGAGGGATGGAAAGAGGAAGAAAAAGAGGAAAGAGTGAGAGAGACAGAAAAGCCATGGAGAGACATTGCAGAAAGTATCCCCAGGGGACACTAGCAGGAGTTGTTCCCATGTCAGTTCCTCAGTGCCCAGTCTGCTTGAGCCAAATGGTGAGAACTGAGGCTACTGGACCAGAGTCAACTCTGGCTACAAAGCTGTTCAGAGCAGGCTTGCATTCCAAATTTCTTAGTTTTCTTTTGTACAGTTTCCCAAAGGGAAAAGGTTACACCACATGGTTAGTTCTCATGGTATCATTATCCAACTTACTATAGTACATAACCAGTTTTTAAGCAGAGTAACTAACAGAATGAAAATATGTAATTTACACAATCACTTGTATGACATATTTTTATGCTTTTAATAATTAAAAAACTCTTAGTTATTTGTTAAGGAATTTGTTTAAGGCCACACTTAGGATATAATGAAATACATCCCAGGTATTCTTTATTCAAAAAGCTTATATTCTTTGTTGATATACTGGGAGCTCTCCATTTTTTTTTTCTTTTTTGGAGGGTGTCAGTGTAGAATTTTTGACAGCATGTTTCAAGTGATTAAAAGACTCAACAGAACACTAAACAGGCTAGCAACAATTACAGTGCAATCACCACCTCAGCATAACAACGCCTCATGATGTCTATAAAAGGATCTACTACTCTTGCACACAGGCCACCGTTAGAGTTGGATTGTTTACTGCCCATCTAAACAAGGACTGCTATATACTCACCAGGGAGAGTTCTCAGATGTCCTGTTTAACCTGAGCTTTCTCTGTTACCCGCTTAACATTAAACTCTCATTGTTCCATATGATACCTTGTACCCAGCTCTGAGTTGAAATGAAGGATCCTCTCTTTTCTATGTTCACTCAGTAGACACTGTTTAATATTATGTATATTCTGTTTTAGTTGAAATTAAATAACATACATTGATCAAAATGTGCCAGTGCACCAGAGCCTCTAGTACATTTTGTTCCAGTGGCAGACACAGAGTAAGTAGAAATCCAGAGAGTTAGGAGGAGTCTTGGAAGGTGTGACAGAAGCAGTGACCTTGGATCTGGGCCATGAAGAAGGAATAGGATTTTACCATATGAGGGAAAGGAGAAAAGGCCTTCCACATAGAAGCACAACTTTGACAAAGGGCAGAGGAGACAATAAACATGTATTGTTTGAAGTTGCCCAGTGGATTATATTGGGTGGAGAAAAACATGAGGTGAGAGTAGCAGGAGAAACAGACTGAGTGGTAGGTAACAGGTAGACCACAAATACGTTGACAGTAATTTTTCTGTCAAACAGGTGGAACATTAGATGCTATGGATGCTATCAATAATTACACTAAAACAATATTTGTGTAGTACGATGTCCCCCCCACCTCCCCCCAAAAAACCACCCAGAACATTTGCTCAAACGATTCATAAAATCGTTAAGTCTTGAATGTTACACTGAGAAATTAAATGAGTTTAGATAAATTACATGCTTTAGATAGATTACTCTGGTGCTAGAGGTGGGGATGACAGACCTGTCAAAAGATAATTAAATCAAAGGAATGAGTACCTGGGACTCTTCACTTCCCCATCTGCTTCCTTTAGGAAGCATTCATGATCTTCTGCCTAAAATCTTTGAAGAGTCCACTACCTACAATTCTTTTCTTCACTCTAGTTTTGAACCACATGAAAATAGAAAACAAACAAGCAGACATGATCCAAAATATCACCTTTAATACCAGTAAGGTTGAATTGAAGACTGTTGCTATTATCTGCAATTGAGTGCATTTCTTAATATCAAATCCCAAACTCTGACTTTGGAAAAGAAGCCCACTCTCGATAGGCAGCTCATTCCCAAAAGGGAAGAAGGAAAATGTTGAACTCAACTTTTCTAATGAGAAAAAAATTTCTATTTCCCTGTGAATGTAGGAGTAAGGAACAGAGAGAGAACACAAGTGTTCCAGTAACTTTATTTGTTATTAAATAGAAGGAAAATTAAGAGCACACAAAAACTGTTACCCCTAATAATCTTAACCTGGAAAATTTCTTTCTAAATTCATTTTTTACTATACATTTTCAATTCAGTTATTAGACATCGTGCTGAAAACATTACATATTCAGTACTTAGATAGTGATTTCTGCCATAATTTTTAGATACTTATTATAATAATCTGTTTTCTATTACTACAACAAAATAACTGAAGCTGGGTAATTTATAAAGGAAATAGGCTTATGCAACTCATAGTTCTGGAGGTTCAAGCACATAGCAATAGTATCAGCTTGGCTCTGGTCTCGTGGCAGATGGCAGATGGTGGAAGCATGACCACAAGGTTTCCTGTGAAACAGGAAGTCAAAGAGTGAGACTCAGAACTACCTGGGGTCCCATAAGAATGGTGTTAATCCTTTCTGAGGGTGTGCCCTAATGACAGAATAACTTCCCACTAGGACATACTATTTTAAGGTGCAATACCTCTTAAGAGTGCTACCCTGAGGTCTCAGCTTCCAGTACATGAACCCTTGAGGGGCATATATTGACCATATACAAATCATTGTCCTTATTCACATGTTAAGGTGTTATGTTTCCCCAAATACAGTAAAACCTAGCTTGCCAATGTCTACTGAGAATAATTGCTGACTTAACAGGCTCATAGTCCCTCAGTAGGTAATATTATGCTGCCCAAGGCACAGTGAATAACAGTATTGCAGGTAACTTCCAAGTGTACCTGTGAATTTCTGTTCCCTCTAGGGACATACATGCTTAACAAGAGTCAGTTGCATTATTTGTCAAATTAATAACAATGGTAAAAAAAAAAAGGTCACTATAAAATATAATTTCAAATTACAGATTATAAAATTTAATAAGAAAAATGTTGACTGTGAAAACTAAGTCAAAGGCTTTAGAAAAACGTGGTACCCAGTTAGCAAATAAAAACATCCATCTTATTGCATATAAGGCAAAAATAACAAATTTAAAAAGGAAAACATATAGAACTTTCAGGTAGTCTCACTCCACAGAAACAAAGACAAGAATTACGAATAATATATTATGACATAATATGTAGACCTGTCTTTTAAAAACAGTTCTTACATAAAAAGGTGGGTGAATGGTGGTGATTTATTTAAGATAAAATAAAATATTTAATCCATGCATTATGTTAGTCGGCATACATCACTATAGCAAATACTGAAAGTAATCAAATTATGAATAGGTTTAAAAATAAACCCACATTCTCAGAGGTTCTAGTCCACAATCATTTGGCCCTGTTGCTTTGGGTCTGCGGTAGCATATTGTGGCAGGGAGTGTGGTGGAGCGAAACTGCTCATCTCTTGGCCAGGAAATGAAAGAAAGGAAGAAGGTGGGGCCAAGTTGCCAGGATCACCTTCAAGGCTATGTCCACAATGACCTGTAAAAACAATTCCCTACCAGGCTCCACCTGCTGAAGTTCTACCACCTCCTAATAGCATCACTCTGAGAACTAAGCCTTTAACACATGGTCCCTTGGGTGACATTTAAGATCCAAAACATGACAGGCATGGTGGTGCATGCCTGTAATCCCAGTCACTTGACGAAAGGCTGAAGCAGGAGGATCACAAGTTCAAAGTTAGCTTTAGCGACGGTGAGGCCCTACGTAACTTAGCAATACCCTGTCTCTAAATAAAAAATAAAAAGGGCTGGAGATGTGGCTGGGTTCATTCCCTGCTATCAAAAAAAAAAAAAAATATCCAAACCATGTCACCATGTCATGTATCATAATTATTTATAATCCCTGGAAGTGGTTGTGTAACAGATTAGATATGAATAGCAGAGAGGAATCTTATAAATTATTCTGTTTACTGTACCCATAACAACAGTAAATTAAGTCTCAGAGAATTGTTAACATAGTTAACAGCTATAGCTAATGTTTTATGAAGGATGAACTACTGGATATTTTTGTCTCCAGTTGCTTTTAGGGTTCAAATATGCATAGGAATGTTATTAAAATAATATTCTTCTGTCTTTTCCCTTTTTTAAAAAAAACATTATTGTAAATTCTCTTATTTTGAAACTCTATAGCTCTTCATATAGACCATATACCCATTTTTATTTTATTTCTTAAATTCTCTTTTTCAATTATCACCAAGGATTAACTTTTAAAAAATAATGTTCTGGCAAAACAAAGGCTCAATTCTGAAAGAACAAGTTTTTTCCCCAGCAGGAAGGCACAAATATTTTATATAGGACTTAAGGAACAGGTATGTTGAAATGGGTTATTTTGTATGCAGTTTTTCTTTCAGGGGAAAGTAATGTATTTTTTACCATTATGGAGAGAAGAACCATTATTTAACATTTGAAATTTTGATACATGGTCATGATATTGATAGAAGTCCGGAGTGTAAGTGCCTCAAACTATTACAGATGAGGGTAATTGTAGCAGAAAAACATAGCTTTCATCCCAAATAGAGCACCCTCTCAAGTTAACTATGGAGACTAAAGTATACCTGAGCATTGTCTTAATATAAATATGCTAATGTATTCTATGACTTCCTTTGAAAGAACTTCATTAAGATTTTTACTTTAAAAAATTAATGTTATTTAAGATGCTGGTGCAATGGTGCATGCCTGTAATCCCAGTGACTAAGGAGGCTATAACAAGTGGATTGCAAATTTTGGGCGAGCCTCAGAAGTTTAGCAAAATCTTCAGCAACTGAAAATCTGCTTGTCTCAAAACAAAAAATAAAAAGGACTAGGAATGTAGCTTAGTGATAAAGTGTCCTGAGTTCAATCCTCAGTACCAAAAAGGAAAATGTTTTTTGATAACCCATTTAACCAAGAAGTAGAGAACTATTTAAGAGTGTGATAGGATCTAGGACAACAGAAAAAAAATAAAGTTGCACTTTTTTATATTGTGTGTGTATAACCATATAAAATACACTCATAAGCAATAAATATTAGAATTAAATAAGCTAGAGTACCAAAATAACTATATTTGAGTGGACACTATTGGTGATTTCTTTCCTTCCATTTAAAAAAAAATTTGGTTTTGGTTTATATTACTTTTACATTTTATAAATTATGTAAACATTTTTTATTTTCCTGGTTAGAAAAAAATATGTGAGGTTAGGCTATTTTCTCATATAAGAACAGAGTGCTCTGGCAAACTTTATAGCTGGAACCTGTCAGAATAACTTTTGACATTAAGGACTAAGATTAACCAGTGCACTTGTTTCTGACTTATTATGTTCCTTTGCACAATACAAATGTTGTACTGCATTCCAGGTTTGTAGAGCATTCCTCAACAGTGTTTTGGCTCTGTTTCGGTCACTAACCAACCCCGTGGTCATATAACCTCTAAGGGTTTCAGTTGTTCATTATAGAATTATAGAAGTAGACTAGATTATATAAGACCTGTTTCAATGTCAGCACTATATAATGTATTCTTGGACAATTGTTAACTATGGATTTTCAGAATATCAATATGTTTCTCCAGAATGGTCTCATAGATGATTGTTAATCTTCAATTTGAGCATCTCTAGTGAGAGAAAAATTAGAGTTTGCTCATAATATTTATTGAGTGCTTAAATTCTCATAATATTATTAATGAAAAACTTAGTAATGTTTAACATGTACCTCCTTACCTTGAACTTCTGAAATATGATCACACATATTTTATAATGTGATATTCATTACTGTTTCCTGATGGTATGAAAATTAGTTGAATTTTCTAACTCATAATAACTTTAAAAAATTCAAAAACTATAATGGTATATTTTCTTCCCTGAAACTTATCTGTGAAATGGTTTTGTAGATTTTTTTCCTTCAGTTCAGTCATCCTTCTCTGAGTATTTACTTGTTAGATATATTCATTGTCTTCTCTATCACACAGAATAAAATAAAAACCCAGACATCTGTACTTCATTGGAGGATTGCTGCAGATACCCACAGTGAATACTTGCAATAGATATCAATGGGATTTTTCAGCCTTTGGGACCATGGCTTTATTTCTCATCATGTACAGAGCCAAAGATGACTGATGCAAAGCCTTAATCAGATTTTATTTCTTACAATTTTGCACTTACAGAATGCCTATAGTCACTATACCAGTTGCAGAATCACTTCCATAGCAAAGCGCTGGAGAAAGGTTCTTAAAATCCTGTTGCTGGATTCTGAGATTTTCTCTGGTCAGTATGCCATTGATTCTTGATTTTATCCCTGAATCCTTGCTTTAAATTCTCCTACTTTTTCATTTGACTGCAAATTGAGCATTAAGGCATATGCTGTGTTTAGAATCACAAAAAGCAGACTGAAAGAGAAAGAAAAATATTACATCATGAAAAGATATTGAGAGGAAAATTTTAAGTAAAAATACCATCAATAAATGGGGATCATGTCACAGAGAATGTTGAAAACCAGGGAAAGTGTGCTGATGTTGGAAATTAATAGATCATTATTAAACTTTGAAAGTGAAGATTTAAGAAACAAAAGCTGTATAGTAAATATTTAAAGAATGAAGTAGTAGAGATGAAATAAAGGCATTTTTGAAAGGTTTGACATCAGCAAAACAATTTTAGCTTGATGTGTTAGTAACTCAAATTATGGTTTCTCCACTCACAAAGTTGTAGTTATAAGACCACAAATCCCTTTTCTCATGTTGGAGGAAATTTAAGAGGGGATAATTAATGAAATAGTCTACTAACAAAGATCTCTTGAAAACTAGGAGGTCATGGTTGTTAATTACTTGGCAATACACTTTTCCTGGAAAAGAGTGAGTGAGAAACTAGGATGAAGGAAGATAACAGTTATTCTGAGGTGAAGAAGTACATAGATATGGAAAGTACTGCCAAGAATATGTTAGTCCCTTCATGAGGACTCAGAATCTGCTACATAGTTTGAGTGGCCAAGTACAAAACAAAACCAAGGGACTTGTGTTGTAAAATGTAAGAATTTCAACATAGAAGTTTAAAGCAAGCAGGGAACCCTTCTGAGCACACAGCCCTGTGCAACTAACTGCCTAGACACACTCCCAGGGGACCCTGCCAGGACGTCCTGGGGTCAACAATGATGTGCATCATAAATATATAAGATCATGGCCTGGAATCTTTAGCTACTAAATTAGGTTAAGAACTGAAGAATGATTATGAACTTTACTTTCCCTAAAGTAGTTTTGTTTCTGTGTTTTTGTCAATGATTTTATGTTGATATCCTTCTCGAGATAATATGTATTTCAGGTAAGAAATCATCCTTTAAAATTTTGATTTATGAATCTGGGTAGCCTAAGATAATGGCAGTTGCTGATGTCTACATCTCTCACTATTTTCTCCCCTAACAATAAAATAAAAAGAAAACTACACAAAACTATGCCTGCATTAGAACTTGAAAGTAGAGGATACTAAAATTTAAATAAATATGAGGAAAATAAAAGTCAAAACTCAGTTTTTTCTGGTGATTGTGCCGATTCCATGCTACATGTCTTTATGGGATTAGAGCACAGTAGACAAAAGCTGTGAGGAAAGCAGATTTAAGCTTGGGATAAAATCAATATCAGAAAAAGTCCTTCCACTCTACATGTAAAATTATTATTAAAAATTCTGACAGATAAGAGCATGGACCAAAGGACTACATCATAAAAGTGTGCATAATTCAAATTAACTGATTTTGAAAAGCTCAGCTTCTAGGCTAATAACAGGTACACAGGAAGGAAAAATGAACTTTTGGAAATTCCATGTTTCAGAGGGAAAGAGAAAATTTGAGGTCATGCAAGACATGGGGAAAAAATAAAAGATAGAAGCACACTGCATGTTCCTATACCCCATCAAAAAGTACAATCCAAGACAAATCTAGACTTTGAAACACCAAGAGAAGAGTTTTTCTTTGAGCTAAGAATCTTAATAATCATGCCAAATCACAGAAATGAAAACAAATTCTTAATAAATCTACATGGAGATCAGACACACACACACACACACACACACACACAATACAGGCATTGAGATTTAAAACACTGCAATTGATGAAAGTTCATCTTTTCCTAAAGCAAAAACAGAAAACAAATGTAAGAATAGAACAGAATAAAACATTTGAAAGTAAAATATAGTCAAACAAGCATTTTGATTTTGAAAAACCACACTGAGTCAGAACTTTAAAAATTAAGACCAGAAATGGGCAAATAACAGAGTGAAATAAAAAGACATTCTTGGGCACAGAAAAGAAATAGGAAGAAAAGAGAAAACTTATCTTAAAAGTGAAGACTAAAATACAAGATTAAAATAAAATGAAAATGTAATAAGGGAACTGAAGAAAAGCAAGAAAATAAACCAGAAAGATAAGGACAGAAATAAAAAGAGTAAGAAAGAAAAACATTTATATAATTGAAATACTTGGCAGGTGTGGAAAACAATAAAAAACAACTAATATTTCAAACTGCAATCCACAGAAACTTTCCAGATAAAATAAGACCCAAATATATTTGTGAAAGGGATCTGCTAGGTTACTAGAAAAATTAACATAGAATGAATGACTCCAAGACATATGCTAGTAAAATAATTAGACTTCAAAAATGAAGATAAAGACCTCAATATCTCCAAGCAAAATGATCACACAAATTTTGAGTCAGAAGAATTCAATTGGCATCAGACTTTTTTAAAGCAACATAAAAAACAAGATAAGTGAGCAAATCTTTCAAAGTCCCAGAGAGAGAGGATGTGAACCAAAGGTTATATTCAGCCAAAGTCTCCAAGTGTCGAGACAATATAAAAACAAACAAACAAACAAACAAACAAAAAACAGTTTCCTATATACAAGGACTCAAGGAATTTTGTCCCCATGATTCTTTCTGGATAAATCTATAAAGGATAATCTTCTTCCTTGAATTTTTGCATAACTGAGCATGCTCCAAGAAAATGAGTGATGGTATATATATGCATATACCTATGTATATATATATATACAACATACATATATATCCTATTATAGATTTTTGTCTAAAATGAAAATGAAGAAGAGAGTAGAATACTAGGACTTAATATGTTGCACAAAAGCAAAACCATACCCTGAAAATAAAAAAAAAAGGCAAAGAAGATAGAATGAGCACATTGACTTTTATGTAAGCTCTAGATAGGAATTGAAAATTGGAAAGTCAAATAGTAAAAGGTTAAATAGAAAAACAGGGGCCAACACACTGATAATTGTATCACTGAAAAGATAATTACAATAATAAAATCCAAATCTTTTTCTATACCATCATTTTAAAAATAAAATGGCAAATATTACACACACATTTATGAAAATACTGCCAATAAAAATGTCAGTATTATTACGTTGAAACCAGTCATCTCAGTCATATTGATAAATGCAAATGGATTTACCTCACATATTGAAAGATTTTCAATCTGCCTCCGAAGAAAAACCCAACTATAGACTGCATAGAATAGAAATCTAAAACTACTGATTCAGAGAGGATAAAAATAAGAGTGAACCAAACTGTATCTGCAAAATGTGAATGATAGAATAAACTCAAAATGGAAGAATCTCAAGTATAAAAATAAAATCATACAAGTACTATAAGAAAAAAAAATAATAGAAAGAAAACTAGAATTCGGAGGCAGAGTTCCCCTTTCACCTGATATAGAGAGTTTCTAAATATGAAACAAAATCAAGAGGTAATAAAAGAAAAGGTTGATAAATCTAACTGGATAAAAACAAGAAAATAACAGGTATGGTGCAAACCTTATAAGCAGGGTTAAAAGGAAACTGACAAACTAAAATATTGTAAGAATGCATCATAGGCATTAGGAAAATAGTCCTAATACACAAGCAATTCTAAAATAATTGAGGATTCGTGGACCATGATGGAAATATTAGGAAAAGGTATAAATGGATATTTAACAAAATATGAAAAGATGTTCAATCTCACTCAAAGAGAAATATAAATTAAAAAGACAAGTCAGATGCGATCCTGTAATCCCAGCTACTTGGGGAACTATGGCAGGAGGATTACAAATTCGAAACAACTAGATGCTGTTTCAAAGAAAAAAGGTCTGGGAGGGGGATGTAACTCAGTGGTAGGGCACTTGGCTCAGGTAATGTCTTTACTAGTGTGAAGGCCATCTGGTGTAGCCCTTTTGGCCTAAACAACAAAAAAAATTCTTCTTTCACATTTCTGGAAACCAGTATTTTGAAATGAAAAGAGTAGAATCATGCTTCCTTTGAAGACTCTAGGGGAGAATCAGCTCTGTCTCTTCTGGTGTTCATTGGCATCCCATGATTTGTAGCTACCTTTCTCCAATCTCTGCCTCTGTGACCAACTTTATTCTTTTTCTTTGTCTTCTTTTCTATCTTGACTTGCTTTCTGTACTTTTCCATAAAGAAACTTGTCTTTGAATATAGGGATCTCCTGGATAAGCCATGATGATTCTTTTAAAAAAAAAAATTTATTTTTTATTTTTAGTTAGACATGATTGTAGAATGTATTTGGGGATAATAAACATACATAAAATATAACTTATTCTATTAGATTCCCACCCTTGTGAACATACATGATGTGGAGTTACCCTGGGCATGTATACAAATACAAGGCTAGGAAAGTTATGTCCAATAAATTCTACTGTCTTTCCTATTTCCCTCCCCCATCACTTCCCTTATTTCCCTTTGTCTAGTCCAATGGATGCCTGTTATTCCCCTCCCGACCTCCCTTGTTTTGGGTTATCACAAATCAGAGAAAACATTCAGCCTCTGTTTTATTGGAATTGGCTTAGTTTATTTAGCATGATATTTTCCAGTTCCATCCATTAACAGTAAATGCCATAATTACATTCTTCCTTATGACTGAGGAATATTCCATTGAGTATATATACCATATATTGTTTTTATCCATTCATCCGTTGAAGGACACCTAGATTGTTTCCACAGCTTGGCTATTGTGAGTTGAGCTGTTATAAACATGGGTGTGGCTGCATCACTGTAGTATGCTGTTTTTACGTCCTTTGGGTAGAGACAAGAAATGGGGTAATTCTTAATTATCATATCTGATATACCCTTTTCTCAAACTAGGTAACAGTCGTAGGTTCTGAAGGCTACCAGTCACCACCTTGCATCTATCAATCTGACTTCCAGAAACCATTCTGAAAGATTTCCAATGTGAAACTACATCTCGACAAAATTTTTCATTTCCATGTTATTTTGCATGACAGCAGAAATAACCTAAATTCCCATAGATGGGAGAATGATTAAACAACTGTGACACAGCTGCATAACAGAATATGATAATATACAGAATATTATATCAGAACAAATGAGAAGGGTCTCATTGTTATTGTTTGGCAAAAGAAGCAAAATAAAATGAAAAAGAGGCTCTACATTTCCTACTTATTTATTTATTTTTTGGTACTGGATATTGAACAGAAGGGGTGCTTAACCCCTGAGCTTCATCCCCAGCTCCTTTTAATTTTATTCCAGGGGTCTCACTAAGTTACTAAGTTGCATAGGGACTTGCTAAGTTGCTGAGGCTGACTTTGAACTTGGGATCCTCCTGCCTCAGCCTTGGGAGCTGCTGCGTTTACAACCATATACCACCATGCCCAGCCCAGTTCACTTTTGTGAAAGAAAATAAGGGTATAAGGAAATGTTCAAGTATCTTCTCATATTTGTAAACAGAAATTCAGGAAGGATAAATAAGATAATAATGAGATGATTACTTACAGAGTAGAAACGAGGTGGAAAAAATGGGGACAACTGGGTTTAGGGTAAAGGGTATGAGTCGGGAGTAACCCTTCTCTGATTAAAACTCTCTGTGTAATTCCCATTTTTAGATTCATGGTAATGGTTAATATATCCCCAAATGCTAACATGACCTGAATTTAATTCTTTTAAACGAATCATTAAATAATCAAAAGAAATTGGGATTTAGGTGTGTGTGGGGGGGGCACTAGAATATGATACAAGAAGTTTAAATTAGGTTAAAGATATTACAAATGAATACCATAACCATACTGAAACCAGAACCTGTTTTTCAAGAAGAACTTGTTACATTTCTTGGACAGAAGCATTAAGAAATGGACATGGAGGCTCTGGGTGTGCCAACTGCTGCTTGGGTTTCACAGTTTCCCTGGTGCTTTCAGTAGAAAGAGCTAGGAGATATATATATAATCCACACAAATTCTCTACGGCTCTTCATTCATATGTACAGGATGTGCACATACTTCCCTTTTTTTCTTCCTTTCCTTCTTGGATTAATATTAATTGTCTGAGGACTACATGGTTCTCAAGTTGACATTGCTTTAAACTGAAAGTATAGCACTTAAAGTGTAGTTTTCTGAAAAGCCCTGAATCTGGAGTCAATTTGCCTAACTAAAAATCCCAACTCCAAAACCCAACACTTTGGTGTCCTTGAACAAACAGTTTATACTGTCTGTGTCTCAGTTCTCTCACATGTAAAATTAAATAATAGTAGTAACTTCTAGGGCTGTGGGGGCTATTGTGGCATGTACTGAATCCTTGATGATATTCCACTTACAATAGTCTAACACATAGCATGGAGTGTGAGCTAATATTTTTTCTACTATATAAACTGAGACCTTGATCAAAAGTGTCTGGAAAATGGGACAGTAACTCCTCTCCTACTTGAATAAGAGTTTTTTTTTTTAATTTCGTTTTGTTTTGGTTTTCACTGTATCTTTTATCAATCTTTCTAAAACAGAATGAGATATAATCAATTTATAGAACACCTTCATTCTGAAAGCTGTCTTGGTATAGTTTAGCAGATCTTACATTTAAAAATGAAATGCCCTGTATTTACTTAGAACTTGCAGTTGGGAAGAAGTGTTCCATAAATTACCTGATTCCAGTTTAAACTTCATACTTTATTCCACCCTAAATAATAGAGTCCCTAGTCTATAGGAGTACTAATTACCTGAAAGAGGTCTGTACATTCAAACTCCAAGTAATAGTTAATTAACTCAATTAATTTTTCATCATAATTTGATCCCTTAAGTCTCATTTCAGATGCAATTTCTTGTAGTGTTCTGAGCTAACCAATGAAGCACACAAAAATAGCATAATTTTCCAGATGTGACTGATACCCTTGTATGACAAGAGATACCCAAACAAAATGTATCACTAGTAAGCAACGTTACATGAAAAGAAAGAAAAGATGGAGAAAAAATGATGCTAGGAGAAATCAAGAAACAAGAAATACACAAAGGGTTAGAAAATATTAGGGTGGAAACGTTAAGAAAACCAGGTGAGGGTAAAAAGAATTATTCTACATTTTTAGGGGAAAAAGGAGGGATGAGCAGGTGTATCTAAGACGAGGTTCATGCAGAAGGGGAGACAGAAATACCCCTTGACAAATATTTGGAAATGTAGATAAAAGGTTGAATGTTTGAACTGAAAAGAACAAATATACATATTTTTTCCTCCTCTAAATTGTTCTTATGAGGTCTATGGTCACAGCAGTGAAAAAGCAAAACAATAACAAAAATCTCAAACAATAACATGGTTTAAGAACAACATACTAAAAATTCAACATAAAAAGTAGTCTGGGATCATTGGAATTTTTGAAATTTCATGAAAGAAACAAACATCTCAGAAATATTAGTACAATTTTTGGATTTCCTAAATATAAATAATACATACATAAATAGAATCTCTACAACAGAAGTTACTTATGTACAGCAAGTAAACCAACATGAGAACTGGGATACACAATGAAAGATCAAAAAAGAAATAATATTTGAAATGAAAATATTAGAAATGCTTAAGGAGATGAAATAAGTAATAAAAGTTAAGAAAAGTGTAGCAAAATGAAGGGCCTGAATTTAGAGTTATAAAATTCTGGGATTTACTGAATTTACCTATAAGTAATTGAATAGCTGTGGTTTAATTTCTATGAGGTTTAGTTTTCTCATGGAATTATTGCATGTCAATCTCATCACGGTGTTGCTGTAAACATTAAATAATGAAATGCATATAAATTTCTTAGAAAATCAGAAGTGTCAGTACATAGTGATATTTATCTTATTTTCCATTTATGATATTGAAGCTTGGTCAAATAGAGGTTCTTTGCTCTTTATTTGTAATTCTAAATACAAAAATGTATTTAAGGGCATAAAATTTTGAAATGTCAATTATGTAGTTAGTACATTGCAAAAACAGTGTAGAATATTAAGTCTATCAAGACATGTAGTTTACCAAAAATAGTCACCAACAAATTTTCTGTTCACTTGTATATGTGATATGTACTTCAGTGTAAAACATGGACCAAATACTTCCCTGGAGCATGACCTTCTGTATAGGCGAAGGTACAGAGATAGCACAATTTCTTTTTCCAGGTACAGTTTAAAATTATTTTTGTAAAGTTTGAATTTTTTTCTTTTTGGGAGTGTTTATTACAGATAATTTTGGAAAAAAATGATGCATTTATAGCATCCTATCTTTTTATCCAGAAATTTGGAGTGTTTCTCATTTTACTTACCTTTGATAATATTGTTTCTTTCTTAGGGAAGTTTATGGTATTCCTCATAAACATTTCTTATACAATTTCTTCCTATATATTTTAGATCATGGTTGCTATAGTAACTGACATCTTAGCTGCCATTAGGTATCCAAAAAGCTTTTGATTTCCTTATATATGTGTAGTTTTATAGGCAACATTTAGAATTCTCTTAGTTTAAATAATTTGAAGCTGTATATTTTTGCATTTTAATATATATAATGTCATGTTCTGGAAGCATTCATTGACAAATTATTTCTACCATTATGCATAAAATTGACAGGACTTTTGAAATAATATGACATGATAAGTGAAGATCATAAACTCCTTGTCCTTTACATGTTGAGGAAGTGTCATTCTATATTTAATTTTCTAAGAATGACACTTTTCTTGGTGTTGCTTTGTCATTTTTGCAGATAATAATTTGTTTTTCTTTTCTTTAGTGTATTGAAGTACTTTATTAATATCCTATCCTGAAGCAAACCTTTCTTTTCCTGTCTCTTCTTAATTGGCTATAAAGTACCATTCTTTTAATAAGCTTTTGAAAAATCATCCCTCAATGTTTTGGATAACCTCAATAGGGTGATTGTACCGTAGGTCACGTGGATGTTGTGTGTTCTCTGTTAGATCTGAGTTTTAAAGACAAACTAACAATTTTGGGACTAAAATGTTTTGAAGTTATGTAACTGTTACATTGTACTGTAAACTGTGTGACACCAGTGACACTGTGTGATGAACACAATTCCAAAGGTTACAAAGAGATGCGTGAATTAGATAAAACTGCAAAACAAAGATGACACATTTTATTTTGCTTATTGTTTTTGCTGAGGAATCACTATCTTTATATTTGTATAAGCATTTGTATTTATTAATGTAAAATATTGGTCTTCTGCTATTAATGGTCCTCACTGGAAATGTTTAAAATGTTCCAGCTCACTTGATTGGTTAATCAATGTTACTGTGCTTGTACACTCCAATGTTTTTCAACTTCAAAAAATTTGCTACATGTATTTTGATAGTATTTGACATTGTCTTGGGTTCTTAGAGTATTTATCATTCTAATACTACCCTTGTGTCATTAATTTTCTATCCTTTCATAAATAGTCATTATTATGTTGTCATTGTTTTGCCATTGCTATTGGTCACTTTTTTTTGTTGCTATTATTGTTTTCTAATGTCTTTGGTTTACCTTCTATTCTTTCCTGCTACTGAATTCACTTTCGAAAAAAAAAAAAGTATACTGTAGCAATACTATCCATAAAAATCTGTAAGTGACAAGCTTCTGTTTCTCTGAAGAAGATTCCTTTCTCTTTTTGGTATAACCAAAAGTTTATCTGGGCATATAATTCTAAATTCAGTATTTTGGACATCTGGCTTCAGACTTTATTTGTTCCTGATTTGAAAATTCTGCTCTCAATCTACTTGTTCATTGTATGCAATCAATCTCCTGCTTTTATTCTTCTGAAGTTTTAAACAAATATTTGGATTTGAATTTTTTTTTTTGTATCTTGTTTATTTTGTTTATTGTGATTTAAATTGAGCTTTCTCTGTTGGACATTTCCAGTTCTAATTTTTTTGAACTATTCTTTCTGTTGACAATTTTCCTGCAGGACTCTTGTGAATTTTATAAACATGTAAATATTTGATAAGAGCTGCAGTGTTCAGGCACTTTCCCAGGTATTAAGGTGCTTCCAAAGTTGAATTTATGTTAAATTTTTATTCTGTCCTCCTTATCTAATAACCTATCTTTTATATTATCTAGCTCTAGTTTTTTCTGCTCTGTTTTAAATTACTTGGCCCAATCTATTTTACCTACTTATTATTTTTTAACATGACTGTCTGCTATTTTTTCAGAGAGATTTTTAATGTGAAATTAAAGTTTTTACTTCTTGTGCTTTGGGAGTCTGTTTAGGAAGTCTGGACATAAGCCAATACATGAAGATTTGGGCCTACTGTTTCTACTTGATTGGTTAATCAATGATTGGTTAATCAATGTTGTATTTGGTGCCAGGTCTCTGGTCTAATTCCTGGTCCTTGATCCATTTTGAGTTGAGTTTTACACAGGGTGAGAGGGGTTTAATTTAATTTTGCTGCATATGGATTTCCAATTTTCCCAGAACTGTTTGTTGAAGAGGCTATCTTTTCTGGATTGTATGTTTTTGGCACCTTTGTCTAGTATGAGATAACTCTATTTATGAGGGTTTGTTTCTGTGTTCTCTATTCTGTACCATTGGTTTACCTGTCTATTTTGGTGCCAATACCATGCTGCTTTTGTTACCATTGCTATGTTGTATAGTTGAAGGTCTGATATTGTGATACCTCCTGCTTCACTCTTCGAGCTAAGGATTGAGGAAACAATGAACAATGTGAAGAAAGAGCCTACAGAGCGAGAGAAAATCTTAATCACATGCACTTCAGATAGAGCACTAATCTCCAGAATTTATAAAGAACTCAAAACACTTTACACCAAGAATATAAATAATCCAATCAATAAAGAGGTTAAGGAAATGAGCAGACACTTCACAGAAAAAGATCTACAAGTAATCAACAGATATATGAAAAATGTCCAACATCTCTAGGAATAGGAGAAATGCAAATTAAAACTACCTTAAGATTTCTTCTCACCCCAATTAGAGTGGCTGTTATCAAGAATACAAGCAAAATTCAATGCTGGTGAGGATGTGGGTAAAAAGACACACTCATACATTGATGGTGGAATTGCAAATTGGTGCAGCCACTCTGGAAAACAGTATGGAGATTCCTTAAAAAACTTGGAATGGAACCACCTTTTGACCCAGCTGTCCCACTTTTTGGCATATGCCCAAAGGACTTAAAATCAGCATACTACAGTGATGCAGCCACATCAATGTTTCTAGCATCTCAATTCACAATAGCTAGGTTGTGGAACCAACCTAGATGCCCTTCAATAGATGAATGGTAATGAAACTGTGGTGTATATACACAATGAAATATTATTCAGTCATGAAGAATGAAATTATGGCATTTGCAGGTAAATAGATGGAGTTGGAGAATATCAGGCTAAGTGAGATAAGAAAATCCCCAAAACTCAAAGGCCAAATGTTACCTTTGATAAGTGGATGATGATACATAATGGGGGGGATAGGGGATCAAAGAAGAATTTAGGAAGGATGGATTGTGTAGAGGAAAATGATGGGTGGGGAGGAGGTAAGGGGAAGGAAGGATAATGGAATGAGACAAACATCATTACCCTATGTTCATGTATGATTACACAAACAGCGTGACTCTACTTTGTGTACAACCACAGGAATGAAAAGTTGTACCCCATTTATGTACAATGAATCAAAATATCTAAAAAAAAGCAATTAAAGTTTTAATTTTTGGAAGAATGATTTGATCTTTTTCTAATCTACATATTTTTATTAGGTCTTTATGGATATATATATTAGTTGGGCTCATCCTGACAAACTCAAACATACGTGGAAATCAATTTCAATTTCTTATCTACATATTTTTGTATAACATGCTATGGTTTTCCTATGTAATATTGTATATATCAATCAAGTGGCAGTCTTTTAGATTAAGCACTATCATTATAACTAAAGCTAAATGTCTTTTTTATTCACTCCTACATCTAATTCTTGATTCACTCTTTATCCACAATCTGACCACTGTCTACTATTTTCCTCTGTCAACACTCTAATATAACATACCATGAACTTACGTCAGGATTATTTCAATAGCCATCTAACTAGTTTCTCTGTTTCCAACATTGTTTACTACCTCCTCAGTGGATGCCCAACATCAGTCACAATGAATATTTTAAAACGTAAGTCAGATTACATTGCTTCCATGTTTAAAGTCAACGACCTATTTAGCCTTCTACCAGCTGGCTTGTATTTCCTCACTAATTCTCATACTTACATTGTTTTCCTTGCTCACTCAGTTCTGGTCACATTGGCCTCTTCACTCTTCCTCAAACATACCAAGCATGTTCTTCTTTGTCCTTGCTATTCTCTATGCTGGGAATGCTATTCTTTGAAGTTGCATATGCATTGATTATTCACTGCTGAGTAATGACTTAAGAACTTATGACTTAAAACTTTGAATATTTACTTACTATCTTCCACAGATTCTTTGAGATTAAATTTGGGGGATCTTGGCTTAGAAGTTTTGCTTCAACTTCTCATGAGTTTCTGTTAGATGTTGGCTGGATCTTTAGACATCCAAAGACTTTATTAAGCCTGTTATGTCTACTTCCAAAATGGCTGCTCACAACCCACTTTGGTGTTGGTTATTGATAGGAGACTTAATTTTTTTTCTTGACAATTTCTCCATAAACTTCCTAAATGTCTTTATGATCTGACCCCAGAGTGGAGGATCTAATAAATGAAGGCAGAGGCTGCAATGCCTTTTATGATTTAGCCTCAGAAGTCACACAGTGTCTTTTCATCAGCATCTTGTCCCCCTGGTGTCACCCTCCTGGCGAGGTCTTCTTTGACCACTCTGCAACATCACCATGATCTTTGCTTTTTCTCCTTTCCCTTTTTATAGCTCTCCATTGCACTTATCATCATCTAATCTAGCAGATGTTTAATTGTTCATATTTCATGTCCATCTCTCCTCAGTGGAATGTAAAACAGGACTTCATGAAAAGAGGTAATTTGTTTTATTCATTGCTGTAATCACAGTGTCTCGTTGTCTGGTTCATGGTAGCAGTCAATAAATTTATGTTTATCATTAGTTTCTGCTCTTTCAATTTTGCTCATCTCTGCTTCATTGAAGTTTTAATTTTGGCCATTGTATTGTTTTCTATGTCATTTGTTCTGGCTCAAAACTTCCCTTTGGTTGTCTGACTTGTAGTTTTACAATTACCTTGACCCTTATGAAGAAATATTGATTTGTATTTAAGCAATGTTTTAGGATTTTATAAGAAAACCTAACTATGTTAACTGCACTTCTGATTTATTCTCATCTGTACTTCCACATACTTTCATTTGTTCAGTAATTTTTCTGTACAGAGACCTCTCAGATCATTCTGCTGTAGTGTCGAATGTGACCTTTCAGAGGTTGTGACAGTGTCATTCAAGCTCGTATACAGGAACAAAAATAAAGTTCCTATATATTATAATTTTATGATTTTTTTTTCGGAGTTTCATTAGCAGAGGATTGAGAGAGAACCACTGCTACAGTTTTTACGACAGTGAGCCTCCTCCTGCATCGAAGTCCACATTTTTGTGTTTCCTGCGGCAGCAATTACTGAGCAGGAGCAGTTGCGGTGATACACTGTGAGTGAATGCTGTGAAATCTAGACATGAAAGACAAACAGTAATAGAGTCTTTAAAAGGATCTGGAGGGATCACACGTTGTCTTACTGTCCTAATTCCTCTTTTGGCCTCCTACCTGTTTCTGCCAGTGAGTTCTTTGGAATATCTTCACTTTCTTCCCAGGCAAGGTGCTCTTAGGCAGCAAATAATAGTCATTGAAGATCATTGTTAAGTAGGTTCCCTCCTTACATAGAGTTGTCTTGAGGTTCTGATATGTGGCTATTATTCTTCCATATTCTCCAATTTGGGTCCAGAATTTCCTCTATTTGTATATTTAGGTAGTCATTTTAATATGATTTTAAGACATAAGTTAGACATATTCTATTCATTATGGAATCAGGAAATCAGCTGTGTATGCTGAAGATTAGGTACTTGGAGAGTTTTGCTCTGCCCATCCTACCAATGATGACCCCTTTAAATTGTTTGGTACTTACACCTAAGCTTTCCCTTAAAGAACTTAACAATTTTAAATTATTTAAGTATTTGTTTTTTTTCTTTATTATATTTAATTTTATTAAATGTTCTATCTGGTTTTAAAGGCTGTCTGTTTTGTTTGTCATTGTAGCTTTACTGCCTAGAATAGTATATGGGAGCCAAAAGGAATTTTTAAAGTACATAATTATGAAATAAAGGAATGATGATAATTTTAGACAATATGAAACCCAGTGAGATAGATATATTAACCACCTTTGTATTCTATGCAAGATCAGGCCACAACCTTCACAAACCTTATCTTTAAAAATGTATGCATTTTGTGGTAGGAATTTCTTTAGGTGGTAGAAAGAAATATGAAAATGTAAGAAAATACATCTAACTCAAGGTTGCACAGGACAAAGGAAGTTATGAGTGCTATTTAATATGAAAAAGTAATAAGCTTTTTGAAATAAGTATATACACCATTTAAAAATATAACAACAAAGCTAATCCTATTTCTCCATTTTTATTAAAGACATAGCAAGAAGAATTGAACTTTACTTGTACAGAAAAAATTTTTAAATCCCTGAAATAAAAACTTCATTGCAATATCAATAGTGACAGGAAAACTTTCCAAAGATGTTACAGAATATCCTGTTTATTCAAGATCCTCTGGAAAAGAAGTATCAATTTGCTTTTGTTAAAGCAAATCATCTCTCAAAATTTCTTTTTGATATAGAAGTAAACCAGAATAAAATATTTCAGACACATTTTTGACATAAGCTAAATGTAAGTTTAGAATAATTTGTTAAATGTCATGAGAGGGAAAATTAGTTGGAATAAATAGCTGCTTTTAAGCTTAACTATAGTGTTTTCTTATATTTGTGCTTAAAAAAAATCACCCCTGCTAGCTAACAGAACACATTAAATCAAAAGGATTTAGCATTGTAGTTAATGTCTTGTTCTTTATGATCTGCATGAGCCTAGATATTGCAGCACATATTTTACATATGTAATTCTGCTCTGGGACTAAGTTTAAAACCAGTGTACACTATACTGAATTAATAATGCTTATAAGTGTAATATATATAGGGAGAGTTTGAAAAACTCCTGATGAAAGGTGATATGTATTTATGAGGTGCCAGATGTTTGCTTTTAAAAGTAATTTTTATTAACCCACACTATTGAGATTTGTATTGAAGTGGTCTCTTTGTGGTAGTATATTGTTTGAAATATGTTCTGTGAAACCTAGGCACAATGGGGTGAATAAAAGAGTAAGTACCTGTCTAAATTTTATATATTATTTTAAATCAGGCCATTGAGGTACATTTTAAATGCAGGTGCAGTGAATTAGGCAGAAAACAGTAAAAATAGTTATATATTTCATATACAACTGCAGGTGTTAAAAATGTACATATTGTTGTTATTTTCAATATTTTCTTTTCTTTTTATTATGAAGGCAATCATGATATCATATGCTTACAGATCATGTTTCTCCCAAGGTTTCAAAACACATTGCAGTCATCAATTATTTCACATTTCATTACTTTCCTCGAGGGAAGCTGGGATGGACAAGTGTTACCGCTCCAATTCACAGAAGAGGTAACTGGTTACCAAACAGCTGGTAACCCTCTCTAAATGTATCCAGGATTTTTTTGAGTTATCTTCCAAGGGTCTTTTTCTAGAGCCTTCTATGTTGTGTGTTCAACATCTGCTGCTATTGACCACCAGGGTCACACTCACGCTACTGTTACTAGCGTGCTCAAAAAAGTGTTCTCTCTTCTCAGTCAGAATTCACACCACTTATTTTAATTAAGTTTACCAACATTTAGCAAAGTAGAAGGTGTGTGTTATAAAGTAATGAATTTCCATAGCTGTCCAGGTGTGTTCCTGTCATGGGACCCCCTTGGTGGTCTCCTTCCTGTCCTACTCCTGATGTGCCGTCTGTGGGCAGGGTTGTTCATCTCTAGCTATATCTCAAAGTCTGTTGGACACTAAGCTCCAGGAAGATGAGAATATTTTTTCTTAATCTAAAATCTACATTCGTACCAGTGAAACAATAGCTGTACTCCATTCGTATTCAATGAATCAATAAGTAAATAAAAAAAAAATCTACATTCGTGTATCCCAGAATTGACTTCATCTCAGATTGGAGGTTTTTGTTTTTCTTAAGGTCATCTTCATCTTCCATCTGATGTGTGTTCCATCTGATGGTAGAAAGACCAAATGTACATACTGATTTACTTCACTTTATCTGACTTCTTTAGCTTTGAACAGGAGTATGACTGTGATTGAAACAGCCTGGTCTGGCTAGATGGGCTTGCAACTTACTGTAATCCTTGAATCTTGTAATCATTCTATTTATTTATTCAATTACTGTTCATTAAGCAAATATTTATCCAAATATCTGTGTATGATGAAATAAAAAGATATTAGATAGGGACTTGCCCTATGTTATCTTACAGTATACGTTAAAAAAAATGAATTATTGTCAAAAATTTTCCCTTTAGAGGAAGTTTTCCAGTTTCCATCCACAGATCAGCTGCTCTCCATTGGACACCATCCAAGGCTGCTACATCAAAGGTTCCAACAAAGAATGGACATCACTGGTCATAGACACCTCTCTTTCTCCCTTTCACTCTCCCCACTACTCTCTGGAAAAGCTGAAAACCATCCTTTTAGAAGCCTCTCCACCCAGGCAATGATTCATAACATCATTCACAGCATCATTTGCTCCAACTTATGTAGGAGAATAGTGACAACAAGTATATGAGCAGCTGTTGCATCTACAAATTTTTCTCAAGCTAGATAAAAATTTTTCTAAAAAAGGCTTAAAATGCACAATAAACGAAGACTTTGTAAAAATAAAGATGGACTTCTCTTTATGGAAATATTTAGGCATGTATTTGATGGAAAAAGGACCTTCAAATGGCACCATCATCTCTGTTATACAAATAGAACCTTACTTTTGCACACATTGATCATGAATATATTTATTTTAAAATTTGGAATGTTAGAGAATTTCATAGTTTATTATGACAGTAATGAATTAAAATAGAAAATATTGAAAAATGGAGTTTCCTGAGTTTGTAAAATAACCTCAGCTTAGAAAGAAATATCAACAAATACGGTTTTCCTCTGGAATTTTGTCATGTAAATCATTTATTTTTCTCTTAGTTTTGCCTTCTCATCCTTATATAAATTCATGGATTCATGAAATCTTGAGTTGGAAGATGCCTTAGAAGTCCATTCATTCTAACTCCCACTGAACACAGAAATCCCTTCATCCCCTTCATGAACAGATTTATGTCTTGATTTTAACATCTAAAAATAAAAAGAAAAACTCATGTTTTTGTGTCAGCTTATTTCAATATTGAGCAGACTTAAAAGCTGTAAGGAATTCTCCACTATATCTGAAGTCCTGCCTATTCAGTCTTTTACGTATTGATCTGGTCAGTGCTACCTCTTTAGGTATTGGAAGAAAGAAATATGTACTTTTCATATCCCCTTCTTTTGTCAGGATAAAACAATTTTTGTTTTTTTTTTTTTAAGCAAGAGAAGGACATGTTACTTCAGAAAGAGGGAACAATATGAACAAACATGCTGAACAAATATCTTATTAATTAAATTCTCACAGTGCCTAGAGCATGGGGTTCATAAACAGCAAAAGATAATGGAAAATAATTTGGAAGTTAAGTTTGTGTTCTGATTGTCAATAGTTGTAGGCAAGGGGGTCTTTAATGATTCCTTTTTTCTTTCTCTCTTCTTCTTCTTTAAAGGCAGGATAATTTTGTGATCAAAGATAAACTTCAAGCAGATGGATTGCACATAAGAATCATGTAGAACATGATTTCCAGTCGTATATGCTTTTTTGTTGATGTTGCTTCTTCCCTCCCCATGTCAGCTTTTGTGCATTCCAGAAGCCCTTAATTGACTTTCCTTGAATGTGGCCTAGGCACTTGCTTCTACAATAGAATATGGCAAAAATCTGCATATGTCACTTCCATGATTGAGTTGCAAGAGATTACAACCTGCGTTTTAGTAGCAGTTTCTCTATTGTATACTTTCATGAAGAAAACTGGCTCCTCAAAGAGGCCCATATGCAAGGAGCTGAGGGTGGCCTCTAGCCAACGACCAGTGAGGAACTGAGGCATTTAGTTCACAAAGAATGTAATCTGCCAACAACCCTGTGAGCTTGGATGAGGATCTTTCCTCTTGTAAGTCTTGAGATAACTACATCCCAGCTGTTGCATGGTGTAGCCTGTAAGAGATCCTCAAAAAAAAAAAAAAAAAGAAAAAAAAGGACCAGAGGATGCATGTGCAGTATTTTGAAAGTCTGCAATAACTCAACAAACAATGATTACACTCTTGGTGAACTGAAAGAATTTAATCTGATGCACAGATTGTGAGAATTATGTTGGGAAAAAATATGTGAACATTGTGAATAAGGGCATTGTGATACCTAGAAATAATGAGTAATTACAAAAAGCTAGATTGTGGATTTGACATTTTGATTTTGGTATGTGTCTATTCATACAGTTTGTTCATGTTCAACAGTAAAACATAGAATTTTGTCATCTGGACTGAGGTATTATTGACAGTAAAAGGGAATACTACTGTGTCCCTAAAGACCACACTTTATAAATTTTTATAAGAGGGTTTTATAGATGCAAAGCATGTGCAAGTATAGAATGTTGAAGATTTTTTTTAGACTGGCAGATGACCAGCCCAATGAAGACTCTAATTGGTCCTCAAAAAATTAAAATAGAGGTTAGCCCTTATTTTTTGATGTGTGTGTGCTACTATTTTTTCAAGTGAAAAACTCATTCCAAATACTTGAACTTACAGAGTAGATCTTTGACACTGTAGCCAAAAGCATAAAAGCTAAAAAAACAAATAAAATGAGTGCTGCCAAACCAAAGCATACCACTTATTTAATTCTGTCCAGTACAAAAAATTATTCCTTCCTTACTGTGAAAAAATAATTAATTGTTTTTTCTGGTTTTGTTTTTTTAAAAGATATATTAGCTGGATAATATGATCAGGTTTCCTTGTTGGAAGAACTAGAAAAGCTGAGGAAAAATGCATAAGAACTCCTTTATGACACTGGAAATCTAATAAGGCCTTAAGAATTATGGAGCCACGATTTGGGAAGAGATAGAAATCCCAAGATGTAAGCCCAGTATTTGGGGCTTATGTTCTGCAGGGGTTAGGTAGATCTGTAGATTCCTTAAGAGATAAGTTAATTAGAACATTTGATAAATTTGGGATTCTGGGGAACAGAAATTCAAGTGTATGCTGACCAAATCAGGCAATTTAATGAACCCTGTCCTTTGAATTAGGAACTCCAAAACCCTACTCTACAGAAAAAAAAAAAGGGCAGAGAAGAAATAAAAAATAAATGTTCTGCCTTTTAAGAGATTGCAGCACAAATTTGAGGTATCTGAATCCCAGTAACTGGATTAAGGTAGTCACCAATTGCTAGTGCCCCTGGCTGCTGTTCTAAATCAAATATAAATAATTAAACTGTTTTACTTCTGGGTAAGATGGAGCATTTCAATGCAGACCAAAACAAGTAGAAAACCTGAACAAATTCCAAAATTATTAATTTAAGGGCATCGGAATACTTGGTAAGCCACAGAACTGAAAAAAGCAAACTTCCAGCAAGGGGAAACATTTACAGAAGTGAGCTAAGGATCTGTTCTCATCCCTGAGAATGTCTATTGGTTCTGGGTTTGAGACACAAGCTAAGACCCCCCAAGTAGACACACACATGGGGAAATTTCTGGGGATACAGTGTCAAGCAACGTTTTGGGGGCTCACATGGAACTAGCTGACACAGTTGGAGGTTTCAGGAAGCTCCAACACATTGGCTGGTCTTGCCCTCCATATATTTCCTGAATTCCAAACTTCATAGAACTAGCAGCCAAAAAACTGTGACCAAAGATTAAAATCCCTAAAAACCAAGGTAGTTTCCTATGATACTGAGTTGGAAGACTAATTATGGAAATACATTAATTTTCTATAAATTTATCTGAACAGTCAATGCAATTTCAATTAGAATCCTGAAAAGTATTATTTAAGGTAAGTTGCTAAGTAGAGTAAAAGATAAATACGAAAAATGCTAAAACCAAAATTAAAAAAAATTCGAAATTAGAGAATTTGTGTGTGCTGTCATACATCAAGACTCATGATCTATTAGAAAGCTTCATTTGACATAATTTATATACAATAATTGGCACCTATTTATTTATTTATATGCATGCATCTTAAGAACTTTGGAGATACATGTATTCCATGAAACATCATAATAATCGAGGCAATAGATATATTTATTACCTCCAAAAGTTCCCTTTTATTCCTTCATTTTTTATGTATGTGTTTGCATGTATGTGATCAGAACCACTGACATGAGAATTTCCTTTTTGTGCATGTGTGTGTATGTGTGGTACTTTGGATGAAACTCACGATCTTGTGCACAGTAAGCAAGACCATTGATCCACGTCCCCAGCCAGAGCCGACTCTTTTAAAAATGTTTAAGTGCATAAAATAGTGTTCTTGACTATGACTATGCTCTATAAAATATTTTACAACTAATTTATCTTGTCATACTAGTGAGAGTGAGTTTGGCATAGGAGCAGAAATACATGCCAATTAAAAGAAATCCAGAGTTGAAAAATAACATCCAGAGTTAAAAATAACAAAGATAGTCTTTTCAATGAATTATCTTTTATCAACTATATATGCACACAGGAAAGATGAAATTTGATCCTTACGGTGTATTTGCACAAAATCAATTACCCGGTGAGTTGTAGATTTAAATATGAATAGTAAACCTGTAAAAATTTTAAAGATAATATAGGAATATATCATCTTTACCTTTGGAAAGGAAAAAGTTTCTAATTTCTATTAGTCACAGCAGTTATAATTCTCAGGAATAGACAAGAATCAGGTTACAATGAAAATGATTCTGTATATAGAAAGACACGGTTTTAAGAATATAAAAGTGAGTTTCCTCAAAAAGGGTAAAATGAATCTAAGAACATATAACTAAGAGATGGTCTCTATCTGAAATTTATAAAGAACTGCAACAAATCAATAAGGAAAGAAAAAATTATCAGAGTAATTGATAAGAACTCTGAGTGATGTCAAAGGATACTCAACCTCAGTAGTTATTAGGAAGATGGAATTTAAACTCACACTGCAATAGGACTACTCCCATAGCAGAAGGTCTAAGATTAAAAATGAAAATATTTAAACTTGGTGAGGGTGTGGGACAATGGGAAGTCTAACATATATTATTGAGAGTGTTAATTTGTACAACCATTTCAGAAAACAATTTTTCATTATGTACCGGCATTGAAGATGTGTTTTCTTTTTCTGGTATAGGAATTCTACTTGAAGTAATCAGAAATATATGAACATCAGAGGCAAGAGACAGATGTAGGGATTTTTACAACTCCACAAGTGTCCCAAATAGAAATCAAACACTTATGAAAATTAATCTATAAATACAATGTAGAGTGGAAGAAGTCAGACATGAAATAATATAGACTGTATTGTCAGATTCATAGTGTTCAAAAACCAAGAAGGTAAAACATTTTTTAGGAGTAGGAATAGTGGTTATCTTTAGGGAGGGGAGAGAAGACTAGAATTGATTAGGATATGAAGAGTCTTTTTGGGTGATGGTGTACTACTTATCTATTGCTGCATAACACAATAACTTAGTATCTGAAAATAATAAATACTTACTACATCAATTTTTATAGGAGGTCAGGAATCACCACAACTTAGGTTCAATGTCTTTCATGAGGTTGAAATCATGGTCTCAGACAAGATGGCCATCATCTCAAGCCTCTACAGGGGTTGAAGTGTGTTGTTCCAATCTCACTGATGTGATTTTGGCAGGCCTCAAAAAATCTGTGCCCAAGCTCACTCAGGAGGTCTAATCCCCAGGATGGCCTCATAACACTTTAACTGACTTGTCCCAGCACCAGTGCTTTTGAGGAGAACACAGAGAGACCATCAAGCCCCTTCTACTGTTTCATTACCAACTCTAGAAGTTGCATTTTATTACCACTGATTCGTTGCATTTGCCAGAAGCAAATCACTAAACCCAGAGGAATCAAAAGGCATGGCTAATAGAGGAAGGTCACTGAAGCCCATCTTATTTAACCCATAAGGCAATATCCAATTTCTTGACCTTGGTGGAGATTTTTTGAGTGATTGCCCTATGTTATTCACTGGAAGGTATATTTATGTTTTGTGTGATTTTCTATATAATTTTATAATAAACATTCTTTATTTTAAAAGAAATATAGAACTTTCAAATTAAAAACATACAATAATAAAATTTCCTCATGATTTATGTCCTCTTGGAATACAATCAAGATACAATACAGAGCAAGGCATAGTGGCCCATGCCTGTAATCCCATTGTCTAGGGAGGCTGAGGCAGGAGGATTTCGAGTTCAAAGCCAGCTACAGCAAAAGTGAGGTGCTAAGCAACTCAGTGACACCCTGTCTCTAAATAAAATACAAATAGGGCTAGGAATGTGGCTCAGTGGTCAAGTGGTTGAGTTCAATCCAAGGTAAACCTGCCCCCGCAAAATGCAATACAGAAAAGAACCAATAAATAATAAAAAAAAAAAAGGTGCAATACATTCCAAAGAATGCCTCCTAACCCACTCATTTAGATTTATGGACTCCTTTAAGAGCATTTGTGAATTTTAAAAGGAGCACACTTAAAAGAGATAAACACAGCAATGTTCAAAATAGAAATAGATAAATTAAGTTGAGCTTATCTTTTCCTTGGAAAGAACTGTTTTTAAGACCCTTATTCAAGTAACTCAGTATGCTTTTTAGTTGCTTGTGGACAAATTAAACCCAAATAAAAGTTTTTAATTTCAAATTTTCCGCAAATGTTGATCTCAGTGAATCTAATAACTTTTCTAATCACATACATTAATTATAATTTTTTAAACCCCAAAACAAAAGTATTTTATTTCTGTATTAATGGAAATTGCCACTATTTATTTGAATGGAAGAAGAAAAGTATTTTTATGGTAAACAGATAGTGAGAAAGCAAACATTTTCATTTAAATTAAAATTTTTGTTTTATAATTGAAATACAAAAAGTACATGACAGTAATAGAAATATCAACATTGTTTGCTCTCTCTCTCTATATAAGTGGATATATTTATATATATATATATGTACTCATATATGGATAACAGAGGAATAACTTACAATAAATGCACTGCTCAATCATTCCTTGACAAACTTGACAAATGGCATAACCCAGTCAGGTCACCCTGCCCTTCAGGATGAGGAAGAACACAGACGTGAACATGATATGAACACTTCTGTCACTTTCCCTCAAGTGAAGAATTCTAGAGGAACCCTGAGAACAGGTTGAGATGTGCCAAAGAAAACTGTTTCTTTTTTATTTAATTCTTTAATATAAGTAAAATGCATTAAATTCTTAGATTGATGAAAATATATACAAATAATGTACATCAAAGAAGATTTTTAAAGCATGTACTATGTCATGAAGTCTATGTTCTCAGATTTTCAGGAGTATTTCACAATAATAAGACAATTAAAGGTAATGGTGTCTGTTATTGACACTGTCACTCATCTTTCCTTCTACAGCTGATGCAGTGGTGAGTACATTCCAAGTCATATTGTCAGCTGCTTTCTGATAGGTGGCATCAGTAAAGGTTCCAGGATAGGAAGACTGGGCTTGCTCTATCTTCTTCACTTTCTGGTACTAATGATATGTCCCCAGGAAGGACCCTTCACTCTGGCAATGGCAGTTTTACCAATGCCTAGTTGTTTCATTTGCTCCTAGACCTCTCTGAGGTGCAAGGAGCTATGCTCTTACATCATAGTTCTGAGTCCTATCTTTTTGGAGTCCTTCACTCATCTCCTCTCATTTTTCCAAGCCCCAGAAATGATGGTTGCTTCCAGGAGATACTGCGTTTGTTTAGCTCAGTGTTTCCTTCTTTTTTTTTCTACTTCTCTAACATGCTGAATTAATATGCTGAATTAATAACTTCTCTGCATTTAAATATCATACGTAGTTTCTGTTTTCCCAACTGGACCTCTGTTGATATAGTAGTTTCAGAAATAAATTATGGCTATAAAATTATTTCATATTATTTCATATTTGATTATAACATGATTTACTTAAGAAGAATCTTTTCCTGTTGCCTGTTAATTAAAAATAATTTTGTTGGTTAGAGAATAAAAATACATATATTACCACTGGACTTATGAAATTCTGCATTAAAGTTCTATTACAGACTCCTGCAACTGCTTCAAAAAATCACAAGGGGTCATGCTTGTTAGATAGTAAGAATCCAATTTAAATAATATTACTAATACTCATACTTCTAACAAGGCACATTGGCATACAATAAATTATAAATAATCTGTATTTGTAATATAATTAAATGAGGAATATAATTTTATTAACCATTTTAAAGAAAATAAATAGCATACTAAATTGTTTAGTGATAATCAAAACAGTAAAATTTAAATATTTTATCTATATTTGAATATTGACCAATCTAAATATTACCTTCAATTAGATATTATTTTGAAAAATACCAATGAAAAGTTTGTTTCAATATGTAAATATGCATTTTTTTCATAAGAGTTTTAAGTAGTTGGAATGACCACATCTACTGACCACTATACTTATAAATTTATAAATTTTATGAGACAGCGAAGGCCTGTGAAAAATCTTTGTTATAGGGTTTCAGAAATCATTAGGACACAATATTTTGTATATAAATTAATTTCAAACTATAATTTGAAGATCCATATATAAGATAATTTGTAACTTATTTGGAGAGAAAGTATGCAATAGCAATTCTGTATATAAATTATTGAAAAATACATGTTAAGGAATTGGGCTATTGGACTCTAAATTTTAACAGGTTATTAGTCAGCTTTTTTGAAATTAGAATACTTGAAAATAGAATACTTGGGTAAGACTGACCACCAACTGTCCAACTGTTTTCTTTGAAATGTTGTGTTTTTTTCAGTATTTTAAAGCAAACATTGGAATACAAAACTGACCATTTTAATATGCAACACAGATATAAAATGTAGTAGGATACAAGTTAGCATTAAATGGTAGTATATTATTTGAGAAATAATTAGGTAGCTTTCTGTGTAGCATATCGGTTAAATTTCTCTATTGTGGAAGATCCTAAATCTGTTGGACTTTCTGTGATTATTATTGGAAAGAGTGCTTCTTAGTGAAAGCTTCTGTTTTTATTATTTACTCTATTGCAGCTATCTTCAGAAATGTCCAGTAATTTTTAATTTCCAAATTCATTGTCTTATTCTAGTCTTCATCTTAGATTAGCATTGGCAATATTTTTAAGCCTACAAAATCAGTATTCTTGCTATCTATTGGGTCATTGCAAGAATTTAAATACCTATGTGGACATCATGAAATTCTTGTCAGAATGTATATTTCCATGGCTAGAGTAATGAGTGTGTAAAACTTGGTTTGGGGGATTGCTGTGGTAATAGATGCTAGAGAAATCTTGTGTTCAGTAACTCGAAAAGGATTAATAGGGTAAACAGATAGATTGTAATATGGCATCAGTCTACCAGGATATATTCTATAATATGCCAAAAATCGTTCCTGAACAATTTGAGTGGACTTGTTAGACTGTCAGTAAAATTTCATTAGCAAACTGGTCTTTCCATGTCCTTTTGAAAGATACAGATGAAATGGTGGTATACATGACTAGATGAGTGAAATATTATTCCTTTAATGCAAGCAATGTGCACTTAGAAATTCACTGCTATCCCCTGGGTAAGGCTGACCTCCAACTGTCCAACTGTTTTATTTTTAAAACAGCCAACTGATTTTATCCAGGACCACCAGGAGTTGTGACAGGAGAGTGAGTGTAAGGTTCACTGTGATCCATTCTTTGAGAATCATAAAGGCATACTTACATAAACAATAGGGGAATCAGCATATATAACTCTTTCCCTCCCTTCACTCCCAGGAAAAGTGGTAGAAGAATATCAGTAGTGAATCCTGTTTCTTTCTTTTCTTTTCTTTTCTTTTTTTTTAAGAGGCTCAGTTTCTGTACTATCCAACTCACTTGTATGTCTGTCAGGAAGATTCCTTGAATCAGTGCTTCTGTGCCACATAAAACCAATGGTTTCATTACAGCCATTAATGCATGTGAAATGATCTAGGACAAGGAAAAGACATGAGTCCAATTCAGTTCACATTGAATTCATCAGGCTCCTTCTATATAAAAAGGAAGAGATTTACTTTTAATGTAGTTGTTATTTCTACCTTATGGTAAGAAATTGTCTTTTCAATTCTAAAATGTGAATCACATAGCACATTATTACCATAGTCTTTTTTTCCATTTGCAAATGAGCAGCTACTACATGGGTAAATCAGATTGAAGCCCTCATTAGCATTTGTAATTATGATAAGTCTACCAAGATGCTGAAAATTGATAGGAAACTGAATATTCCCTCACAATGACAGTCTGTGAGTGGTAGAGGTCCTGATTTAGACCTGGAAAGATAATCTGAAAAGAATGTGCTGCTCTTCTTTTCTTCCCTTATGAAATTTTGAAGGTACAGGTTGAAAACTACTGACTTATTGCCTCATGAATTCATTTGAGGTGGCATATATTGAAATTGAAAGCACTATTACATGGGTACCTCATTGTACATGGTGATAAGAAAACTATTACTTAACTTGGCTGAACACCTGTCAAGAATTGCTCTTGAAATCATCTTGGAATTGCACACTTTTGCTTTACCACAAGGAATGGAAACTTATTCTTCATAACAAGAGATGCAAAGTCATTGTCCAAATAAGAGTGCATGTCCATTTCTCCATGTCCCCGTGAGTTGGATATCAGTACAATTTAAAAATTAAGACATGGAATTTGTGGTTTATACAATAGAAATTGCGAATACTTTTTAATAAATTATGGAGTTGATAGTTTTATCAGTCAGGATAGATTGAGCACTGTTGTAGTGGAAAATGAACCCTGAAATCTCAGTGGATTTAAAGAACAATGACTGACTTTCTGCCCATGTTACATGTTCACTGCATGTTAGCTGTGGCCCTTTTTTGTGTCTCTTCTCTCCACCTAGAGTCTGGTGTGACACAGGAGCATCTTTTACAAATGCTGTCATTGCTAATGAGAGATGGGAGGAAAAACAAGGTGGCCAGTCATATGATAATTTTTATAACTTTTATTGAAGTCATATGTTACTGGCCAAATATACAAATGATGACTTAGTTCATGGGCCTTGTACAAGTGCCTGAAATGGTCAAAGACTAATGCTAACTGAACTCCAGTGAATGAGTCATCTTCACCTTTCTTACAGTATCCATCTGCTGATGGACGCTTAGGTTGTTTACCTTTTTCTTTTTTTCATTTTTTTGTACCAGAGATTGAACCCAGAGGCGCTCCACCACTGAGTCACATCCTCCGCCTTTCTTATTTTTTTTTTTTAATTTTTATTTTGAGATAGTGTCTCGCTAAGTTGCTTAGGGCCTCACTAAATTGCTGAGACTGACTCTGAACTTGTGATGCTCCTGCCTCAGACTCTCAAGCCACTGGGATTACAGGCGTGCACCACTGGGTCTTATTACAAATTTTGAATACTCTGAATAATGAATGTTGCAAATATCTCTTCAACATTCTGATTTCCAATCCTTTGGATATTTGCACAGAAGTGGTAGAACTGGATCATATGGTTGTGTTATATTTGTTTTTTTGAGGGACTGCCATGCCGTTTTCTATTGTTGTACATTTCAATCAATAAATGTACAAGTGACTTCTCTTCATTCTCATCAACACTATTGTTTATCTGTTTGATAATATCCATTGTAATATGTGTGAGGTGATATGTCATTGTCATCTTTATTTGCACTTACCTAAGGATTAGAATGTTGAGTTTTTTTCCTGTACCAGTTGTTAAATTTTAAGTCTTTGATTTGAGAAAAGTCTATTTGGGCCCTTTGAACATTTTTAAATTGGTTTACTTGCTTGCTTTATTTTGAGTTTTTGTAATCCTTTTATGATTTTGACAAATCAAATGTATGATTTGAAAATGTTTGCTTCCAATGCATAGATTGTCTTTTCATTCCAGTGTGGTTTTCCTTTGCTGTGTGGAAGCATTTTAGTCATAAGAACTTTACATGCAAACCTACTGAAAACATAGGTGAACAGTAATGGACAAGCCCATGACATTGGTCAAAGCAATGATATTTTTGGATTTGACCCCCCAAAAGGAAAAATAGGTAAATGGGATTATATATAATTACTATTATTAATATTATTTCATCATTATCACTAACATCATCATATATGTAAACAGAACATATTGATCTTTTCTGGATATGCTTATTTCTTTTGTTTTTTGCTCATGCAATTTGTGCTAATGACAACACTGACAAAAGAAAAATTTTGTCTTTTGGGAGAGCCTTAGTTTATTTTAAAAAGATGGATTCATGGAATATATTAAAAGGTTGGGTAATGAAGAAAGTGTATTGTGATTTATTGAAGTAGAATGATGGCTAGTAATCAGTACTATAAGGAATATGGATTAAATGGCCAATTTTATACTAGTTGTGGAGGAAAAATGTGTCCTCAGATTGTTAGATTCACTATCAGTAAGTAGTCATAATAAAAGTAACAAAAAAAAACTAGAAAAAAATAAAGTCATTAGACTATGATTTAGGTTTTCTTTAAGGAAATTAAGGGTCAAATATCTGTTTTCAAATGATTTGAAATGCAATCATTTTTAAGTATGTAACGATAACTCCATTATAAAATTCCTGAAATGGAAAAAAGTTCACATGGAGTAAAGGAATCTGAATTAGAAAATATTCACAAGAAGAGTAAATAATTGCTGAACTCTACAATCACAATTCTATAGTACATGGCTTAGTTCATGCTGATTTGTATACCAGTGAAAATCTGATACTGGAGTTCATGATATGTTGCAGACATTTTTCTTAAATCTGATGCTCTAGAATTCTTTGAGACATGCGTACAGTTTCTGCTTCAGGGAAATTTATGAAGAAGTTCATTTGCAATGAGTGGTCTTTCAGGATTTCATTTCAATTATATTGCCTAATAGGTCTGGGAAGGAAGTTTCAAAAACATCTAAGGGCAACTTCGCATGAAGCATTCATGTGACTTACAAATGGTTTCTACATGATAACAAATTACTAGCAATAAGCATGAGCAGAGAGCACAAATGGGCATGTGGTAATCAGACATAAGATGACGTTTCTTAAGGATTACCACTTAGAACATGATTCAGAACGGTTTGGTGGAAATAGTCCATGGCTACAGCTTCTGCCTACAGAACAGCCTTCACATGAACACACACTGTTGTGGAACTGCACAAGGGCCCCACAGCTTCCTGCATGGTGCAATACACCAGTTTATAATGGATTCTACATGATAATGGCAATTACCATATATATGAGCTGGCAGCATATCAGCTGCTGTCTAAAAGACAATCAATGCAGGATTTTGACAACACTTAACTTTATTTGCTCAAACTGGAGAAAAGAGGATGATTTTTTCTGATGTTTGCTAGTAATTGTCAAAATCATAGGAGTGTTCCTCTGCACAATAAATTCTGTGATCCATAATAGTAAATTTCTTTTGGAAGTAGACAATAAATCCATAATCAAATTTTTATGTTTTTTATATAAGCAAAGAATGTTGTATATTTTATGCATGCAAAAAATGTAAAGTAAAGTTAGAATTTATTCATTCAATTTCTTAAAAACCAAGTAACTTTAGTTTCCATCTGTGAATGGGCACAATAGTAATGCCTACCAAGTAGGATAACAAACTATCAGAATTATACACAATGTGTAAACTGTGTCAAATATGTGGAACAAGTAGTGTGTGTGTGTGTGTGTGTTTGTTTGTGTGTGTATTGCAGAAGGTTGTTTGCTGAGAAGCCAAGAGCACATGTCCAAGTCAAAGAGCCACAAAGGGAAGAAGATACATTTTTTAAAATTTCCCATATAACATGGGCACATCTTTGCCAACTAGATTGCTGTAAAATTTTTGAAAAAGGAAAAGAACAAGGAGAAGTATTGTGTAATAAATTAAGATCTACATTTAGAAATTTCTTCATTGTGTAATATTGGTGCTGGAATATAGAAAATAATCAATGGAATAGAGCACAAAGCTCAGGTGGAAACACACATATATTAAAATTTTATGTATGATTAAGGTGTCATTGTAAATCTGTAGCAAAAGGAAGAGTTATTCAATAAAGACAAACCATTTAAAGCATTTTGAAAAAAATATCTGTGTGAATACCTTCTAAAGCATGAAGGAAGAGAAGGAAATTTTAGCTAAATCATATAAATCATAAAACATAAGAATAAAGTGCAAGATACCATGAAGAGCATAAAAATAAGCCAAAAGTCATTTTAAAAGCACATACTTCACAAATGATTAGTGTCCAGAATGTACAAAAATTCCCAAGAACTGATTTTTAAAATGCAATAAGTACAATGAGGAATTGAATATGAAGAGACATTTCATAGAGCAGGAAACACAAATGCCTGATAAAAATATGAAAACATTTTTATCAATGATGGGAATTAGGAAAATGAAAACTCTCCACCTGTTTCACCAGCAAAAATGTAAAGGTCTAATAAGTTCTTTTGTGATATAGAATAAGAGGAGCTCTTATGTAAATTTCCATACTCATGTTGCACAACTACTAGGTATAAACAATCAAAATGTACATCAATAGGAGAATGGGTTAACAGAGTGAAATTTTGAGATACTAAGAATAAGATAAAATTCTAAAATTGTCCATAGAGAAAAAAAAGATTATTAGGACAAACAAATGGAAAATGATTAGACTTCAAGATATGCTAGCTAAGATGAAAGAAAATTTCTCATCTGAGCATTTGACCAACTTTTCTTCCTGCCTGAGAATCCTTCACTGACTTTCAGGACAGTTGACTGTACTGAGTTTGACAGTATCCCCAGGGAATTCATATTCACTGGAAACTGTGAAGTGACATTATTTAGAAAGTCTTTGCAGGTATAATCAAGTTAAACTGTGTTAGGGTAGGCACTACATCCAATACAACTGACTGCTTTGTAGGAAGAGGGAAATTTGGACACTGAGATAAGGACAGAGGGAAGACTATGTAAAGACACATACAGGAGCCGGACATATAGAACGGGTGGAATAGCCTGGAGTGACCCATCTAAAAAGCTAGAAATAATGAAAATTGCCATCTATCACCAGAAGCTAGAAGAGGCAAGGAAGACTTTTTGTTTGTTGTGTTTTTAACCGTCTTTATATATAGGCTTCAGAATAAACATGGAACTACTGACAACTTGATTTGAGAATTATAATTTGCAAAAGTTGAGAAAAGAAATTTTCATTGTTTTAAGAAATCCGATTAATTATACTTTTTCCAGAAGCACTGGGAAATGGGTGTGCTCACTTGTGGTTTTACATCTTTCTCACTGATCACTCATTTTTACTGGTTCCTGCTTTCCTCTGACCTCTTAGCAATGGAGTTTCTTTAAACTCTATCTTTGATTTTTTTTCCCTACATACATTTTATAGAAGATTTTGTCAGTGCTCTGCTGAGATCATAGCTCTCTCTCTTTTCTCATTCATGCAACTGGAGACAAGTGGAGGTGAGACAACTCAACGTGCCTTTACTTTCAACAGCCAGCACCTGCATGTCATTTTGCAAAATTGCCCTTGAATTTTTGGAGATTGCTTTGTCTCCACTACACATTGAAGTGTTCAGAGAATGTACATTAAAACAAATATATTTTAAATGAATCACTATGGCTACTCTATTAAAAATAATATTAGGAGGAGAAGGATAGATTCATGAAGATCTATTAGCAATCCAATGCAACATGCACACTAAAACACACACACACACACACATCCTCACATGCCACGGAGAAATGACAGCCAACATGGGATGTAATTATGTCACTACATTAGCCCTAGCATTGAGTAGTATGTATGTTTGTATTCGTGTGAAAAGTAAAATTGCTCTTAAAATTTGAATTTTTACTACTAAGAGATTTTTCATATTTTTAATATGCATTCTTATTTATTCTATATTTCTCTTCTTGCCCATTTGTGTTCGTCTGTTTGAGCTGCTAAAACAAAATTCCATAGGTTGACTCTCTTAAGAATTAACAATTTATTTCTCATAGTTCTGGAGTCTGAAAAATCTAATATCAAGATTTCATGAGATTTCTGCTGAGGACCTGTTTTCTCCTTCATAGACAATCTCTTCTTCTCTGTCCTTCCATGGTGGAATGGGAAAACAAGATCCCATTGGCTTCTTTCTAAGGCCAATCATCCAATCATCAAAGCCACATCTGTGACCTAATCACTTCCCAAAGGTCCCACCTCTTCCTATCATTATACTGGGGAATTAGAATTCAACATAGGAGTTCTGCAAAGACCCAAATATTAAGATCATAATATTATTTTTCTATTGAAGTATTACTGTCCTCCTTTTGATTGCCAAAATATCCTGTTTTAAATATCAAGGACAGTGATGCCTTGTCATATTTATTGCAAGATTATCAATTTGTATTTACCTTTTGATTTTGGTTTTGACTTGAAAAATTGACATTATTTTTATCCTTGTTTAATTAGTTCCATTTAATGTTAATAAACATAATCTCATTCAACTGCCTGCATAGATTACCATTTTATATGTTTCATTTATATCTTTTTATTGAAGAATTGCAAAGTGTATATTATTCTGTAAGTACATAATTATTATTATATGGGTAAATAGCATTGTACATATTTCATTTCTTCTACTTAAAAATTGAAACACTGTTAATAAGACTTGTCTTTAAAATATGTCTTTCTTTTGCATTTAGCCAATTACTACTAAATGTCCCAAAAAACCTCACCATGGGCATTTTCTATGTTTTATCTGACCACCTTCCTAAGTTTGAACGCAAAAATTATTACCTTCTTTATACTATACATTCTATGAACCATATTCATATACATTCCTAAAAAGCAGGTTTTTTAATCAGAAATATATATCTACAAGTGGATTTGCTGTTTCATTGTGATGTGTATAGGGTTACACAATATGGCTGAATGTTACTTGAAGGCTTTCCAGATAGTTTTCTCCCTTTTCACCAGCAGGTTATCAAGGGTCCCAGATCTTAACACCCATGCCAACACTTAGCATCTTGAAAACTTTTTGTTCCCATTGCAGTTTAATTTGCATTTTTATGATTACTAATGGTTTTGAATATCTCACCAAATGGTAGGTGGAACCATATGAAATTGTTGGTATACAAACTTTTTTTTTTTACTTTTATTATGTCATTAAACATTATTATTCTTTTGAGTTCTTTTTTTTCTTTTTTTTATTTAATTTTGATTCATTGAACACAAATGGAGTACAGCTATTGTTTCTCTGGTTGTACACAAAGTAGAGTCACACCATCTGTGCATTCATACATGTACACAGGGCAATGATGTCTGTCACACATTCTGTTATTATTACCCCCCACCCCGACCCCACCCCTCCCTTCCCTCTATGCTATCTATCTTTCCTCTATTCTTCCCACCTTTCACCCTGCATTATGCATCATCATTCACTTATCAGAGAGACCATTTTGGATTTTGGGGATTGGCTAATCTCACTTAACATAACAGTCTCCAACATCACCCATTTACCTGCAAATGCCATAATTTTATTCTTCTTTATGGCTGAGTAATATTCCATTGTGTATATATACCACAGTTTTTTTTATCCATTCATCTATTGAAGGGCATCTAGGTTGGTTCTACAATCAAGCTATTGTGAATTGGGCAGCTATGAACATTGATGTGGCTGCATCACTGTAGTAATCTGATTTTAAGTCCTTTGGGTATAGGCCAAGGAGTGGGATAGCTGGGTCAAATGGTGGATCCATTCCAAGTGTTCTAAGGAATCTCCACACTACTTTCCAGAGTGGCTGCACCAACTTTCAATCCCACCAGCAGTGTATGAGTGTACCCTTTTCCCCACATCCTCCAACACCTGTTGTTGCCTGTATTCTCAATAAAAGACATTCTAATTGGGGTAAGATGAAATCTTAAGGTGGTTTTGATTTGCATTTTTCTTATAACTAGGGATGTTGAACATTTTTTCATAAATTTGTTGACTGCTTGTAGATCTTCCTCTGCAAAGTGCCTGTTCATTTCTTTGGCCCATTTATTGATTGGGTATTAGTGTTCTTGGTGCAAAGATTTTTGAGTACTTGGTAGATTCTGGAGATTAGTGCTCTATCTGAAGTGTGTGTGGCAAAGATTTTCTCCCACTCTGGAGGCTGTCTCTTCACATTGCTGATTATTTCCTTTGCTGAGAAAAAGCTTTTTAGTTTGACTCTATCCCAATCATTGATTCCTGTGTATGGCAGTGACACGTTTCAACCAAATAACTTCATGGTTTCATCTACTCTCAGTAATCTGTTTCATCCCCTTGCTCTTATTTCTACCAATTAGTTCTTTCGTAATGTCTGTTCTTCCGAAATTTCTTGTAGCTTAAATGTTTATCACTTGTGAGTTTTTGACACTACAAATAACCTTCTTCCTTTCTCTGACTTATTTACTCCCTTGCCTGTGGTGTCCCTCCTTGAACAGAAATGCTTGATTTGGGCACAGAAGTAGAAGTCACAGCATTTGCTTTTAACATGTAATCATTTAATGCCTATTTAAAAATTAGAAAACTGAGGCACAGAAAAGATAAAGTATGGTTCAAATTCACTTAACCAGTCTGTGGTGGATCTTTTAATCAGTGAGTGAGAATTTTCTAAGGATGTGTGTTCTGAATTTTTTAAATGACACTTTATCTGTACCTAACATTATACAGTATCACTTAAGACATATCCAAGACTTCACCTTTTTCAAATTTACATTTTAATTTCCATATACTGAAAATTGTCCTTTCCATTCTGATTTTGATGACTTTTTAAAATTTTGTTAATTTCTCTTCAATATGGACCCATCTCTATTCTATTTGATTGGTTGATTTTTCCATTTGTATTGCTATTCATGTATCTTTACTCTTCTATGTACATTTTAAAGTAATTTAAAAATATGTATTAAAAGTCAGAGCAGGCACATCTAAGAAAACAGGAAATTTAAAGTGAGAACACTTTGGGGAAACAAGAACTTGTGGGAATCTAATCAACCTAGAGAATAGTTAGCTCAAAACTTTTTTGAATCAGGTTTATGGTGGCACAGAACGACTACATGAATATTTTACATCATCAATGTGGAGGTAGTCCTTAAGCTTTCAAGTTTGGAAAGCTACTGGGACCATCTCTCTTCTTACAGAGAAAAACATTTTGAAATACAACATTAAGAATTATAATCAAGTTTTATAATATGTTGGAATAAAAATATGAACATCATTCAAAAGATATTTCAATAGTATGGAAAATGCTATTAAGTTTTTGTCACAGAGAATATGAGCACAGTATCCTAAGATTTCCAAATAACTTAAAAAATGCAAGGTAAATCCTTAAAGCCTGAAGGGAATGACACAAATCATAACTGTGGAAGAATAAGATAGCCATAGAAATAGAAGGGAAAGTGAAAGAATTCAGGCTTAACAGCCAAAAACTGGAAGAAAAATATTTTGAAGCATATCAAAAATAGATTGAGAAAAGGTTTTAGTTAATAGATAATCATGTAAAACATAATGATTGAAGTAAAATGAATTTAAAAATTAGAAGTAAACAGTGAAAAAGTGATTGAGAGAGAGCAAAGAAGATGTCTGAAATACATAATTGGATCATGCTAAGAAGCAAATCAAAGCTATAGGATGAAATGAACTTTTAAAACTATAATTCCAGTAAAACATTCCAAAAATAATTGTGAATTATTTGTTATTATTATGCCAAGGAATTTGAATTCAAGCGGTAAATTCAGAGATATACCCTAAAAAAATGATGAGACTTTAAACTTTAATAATATCTTTTGATTATCCAGGAAAATGATTAATGGTGACCAACCATTGGTCAAGACAGTCATTAAAAAAAGTGAAGAAAATTAAATTAGCATTAGCCTTCTTTGTCAGGATTCTATCATGCCAAAAGAACTTGGAGCAACATTGTTTACATTATTATAAAAGGAAGTGTGAGCCAGATCTCTGAGGTTTGACCACACTCTTCTGATATCATAGGCAAACATTTTTGAACATGGAAGAACTTTGAGAATATTGCTCCCAAAAGACAGCTTTCTAAAAGATGATTGATGAAACTTTGCCTGGGTTCTGTTGAAGATCAAATAATTTATCCCTTAAATGAAACAATGGGCATAAAGACTACAGAAATGATAATCGAAAATTGGTGTCATGATCAGATATAGGAGGACAGGAAATCCTGGAGACTAGAATAAGCTTACTGAGTACCTGCCCCAGGTATTAACTGGGATTAAATGGTGATCAATTTAAATTTGACAATGGAAGAGAAGTACAGGTATTTATTGTGATTCAATGGTGTTGCAGGAAACTAAAGATTGCCTATTAAAAAATCAATTTGAACATATCCAGTAAAACAACAGCATGCATTTTCTTCAAAACTAGAAGAAATATATACAGTGAAAGACCTCAGACAGGGACTGGGGATATAGCTCAGTGGCCGAACACTTGTCCAGTATTCCGTGAAGCCTGGGTTCAATTCCCAACCCCAAGGGGAGAAAATGACTTTAGACGGACGGGTATGTGTATATGTGTATGTGTGTATATGAAGTTATGGTAGAATTGACACCAACTTACTCTATTAATGGAACAGGTTCAATAAGTAATGGTTGATTCCAGTGTTAGGACAAGAAATTTGCAAGATAGTTCATGTTTTTGTGCCAGAAAACAAATGAATTATCAAAAATTAATATGGGCATTGGAGGATGTAACTCAATGGTAGAGAACTTGCCTGGCTTGTCTGCAGCCCTGGGTTCTGTCCCCAGCACCAGAAAACAAGGAAGGTTACTATTTGCCAAAGTTACTATTTGAGAGAGTTTAGAAATAAAAAATATGAATAAACATGTTCAGCAAATGAAATCCACAAATTGGCTAGAATACATGAATTTATTTTGATTAAAGGTAAAAATAGTTTTTCTACTTCTTTTTCTCCTAATGATGTAGGACCGACTTTTACTCGCTCACCCTTAACTTTTCTCTATTTCTAATCTAATTCCTATTTAAAAAATAGGAATTTGGAGGGGAGGGATTTTTGTAAAAGGTTTTATAAGTTATTTAATACAGGTAAACTTTAAAAATTTTTTTTGTAGTTATAGATGGACAGCATCCCTTTGTTTATTGCTTTATGCAGTACTAAGGATTGAACCCAGTGCCTCACACATGCTAGGTAAGTGCTCTGCCACTGAGCCCCAACCCCAGCCCTAAAACATAAGCATTTTGGTTTTTTTTTTGAGCAAGAAAGAAAATGTATTCTTCCTATAAATGTATTAAGCAATCTATTTACTCTTGGAATAAATGCTAATTATTACCTGTCTTTGGAAGTGTGAAATAATTTAAATTAAAACTTTATTGTTTAAAATACCTTTTAATATTATTTTCTGGATTTTGGTCTCTTCATATTATTCCTTCTTATTTTGCTCTTTAAACATGTGTGTAGCTCTTAAAGCAACTGTGACAATTGACAAAAATAGCAACCAATTTTAGTTTTTATTTGTATTCACCAGCTACCCCAAAATATTTTACAGAGATTTCAATTTTGTTTTATCAGTGACTTTATGGTATAATCGATATTTCTGTATAGCAAAATTACATAAGCATACTGCTAATTGTTATTAGCATGATCTGCTTTGTAATCAGTTAAAGTTTGTACAATAGGAAGATAGAGAAGTTAAATTCCAGAAATGCTGCAAAAATATTGTTATAATTATTGGCTTAAGATATATTATGTAGTTGAATAAGGGCTATTACAAAGAGAAAAATATATATTAATTCCTTATAAAGTTTTGTAGTTGGATCATGTTTTTCAAAATTACTTTTAAAGTTCTTTATTTGATCAGTCTAAAAAAATCAGGCAAAAGTGAGGTAAAAACCATCTATTTATTCTTTTAATAGGGTAAAGTATTTTGTGATCTAAGAAAGAATGTATTTTTAGGTGTCCTGCTCCATTGATATGTTTATTTATTTATCCAGTTTTATTTTATTTATTTACAAAGTTTATTTATTTTTTACAGTGAATTGAAGCTTGTTTCAAATACCCTTTAAAAGAATATTTGTAATGATAGTAGAATGTAGAATAGAATCCCCCTAAACACCTAGCTGTTGGCATGGTTAGAGTGCATAATGATGCCACATTGGTAGGAAAGCTTGTTACCTCCATCAGTGATCTTAAATGGATTAGAATATCTTCATTACTGCTTTTCATATTCAGAATAGGTTTTCTTTAATCACAACTCTTACCTTAACTGCTCACCAAATCTAGTGTGAAAACTTTTGGCTAAAGATATGCAATATAAGTATTAGGGACTCACTGGAGTCATAGCCTATCTTAGGAGTATAATGCAGCTTTAACAAACACCAGCTAATTGACTGATTTTAAAATGTCTTGCTTGAACAATTTTGTCTTCTGACAGATCAAATAGAAATACGTGTTTTCCATTTATTTTATCACCAGGTATCACTACTTGCTCTCACAGTCTCCTCAGCATCAGATGCATCTCCTCTTTGGTACTTTCCAGAATACCATTTATATGAATATGCATTCAGAGTGATCTTTACTCACCTCAATCTATTACTTTCTGACATTGCCTTTTGATCTCTTCAACCTTGGTAACTATTATCACATTAAGCAACCTTTTACAATTATTAGTATTTACAAAAGAACAACCCAAGGAGCAATTAAATGTGTTGGCCTTCTTGCAGTCTGTAATTTTCCCCTTTCATATTAAGTAGTGGACTTAAACTCTTCAGTGACATTCTTCTGATTCTCAGGCACTTATAGTAAATGTTTCCTTATTTCTTTCAATAACCTCTGCTAATCGGGTTTCCTTCTGTGACTCTGTCTCATGACTTTGCCCTAACACAGACCAAATAATTACTACTCTTACATTTTTACCTTGTAACTACATTTTCCCTGACTTTTTAATGTAATTTCAATAGTGCCCTATACTCGTTAGGGCACTCTAGGTTTCTGAAGGTGATTTTCTGAGATGAGACATATAATCAAAGACCTAACTATTTCTGTTCACAGCACTTATTGGAATAGATTGTACGCTAATCTTTCTGCACTTAAAGACATCAGAATTTGAAACATTCATTTCAAACAACAAATGAATATTATGATGAATATTTGGCTTATATTCTATAAGCAATCTTCTATTAAAAGTCCATATTTGAATCTGTAACTAAATAGGTACAAAAAGAACAAAATAATGCAATAATGCAATGGTAATTCACAGGTATGTTTGGTTAGTTTTACATGCATATATTTAATTGATTCTGTAAAATAATAAATAGTAAGGAAGCAAGAAGGAAGGAAAGAAGGAATAGATGGAAGGAGGGAAAGAAAGAAAGAAAGAGAAAGAAAGAAAGAAAGAAAGAAAGAAAGAAAGAAAGAAAGAAAGAAAGAAAGAAAGAAAGAAGAAAGAAAGAAAAGAAAGACAGGACCTATAAGATGAAGTATTTTTCATTGTCAATTAAGGTATATGTTTCACACAATTCTAGTTATAGCAATTGTTTCAATTTACTGAGAAAAGTGTTCATGAAGAACTGTGGTTATGAAATTGAAGGCTGATCCATTCTTACACTGCAGGGGGACAATCTAGGCCTAAACCTTATTCAGCATGGTCAGCCACAGTCTGGCCAGCTGACTTTGGCAGTAAGATGAGAACTTCATGAAAGAATCTACTGTTTATACCCAAAGTGGTTGCTCCTACAACATTACTGTCTTCTTATATATCATTGGCTTCTAGGGCTTTGGTAGTAAAAAGGCGATCTTTGGTAGTAAACATCCTCTAGGTTATTTTGTTTCACAAAGGGAAGTGTCTCTCTTTCTCTTTTTCTTTTTCAACTTAAAATTCAATTTTAGATTCACTAGAGTCTGTTCATTGTAATGCTAATCCAGCATTTTGTTTATTTTCTCTTCAGTTTTCAGATGCTCTGAAAGTACTATTTGAAATACTAAAAAAAACAAAAACAAAAAAACACCTATTTACTTTTGGAAAGTGGTAAGTGGGATTCGTCACTCAACCTAAAATACAATGTGCAAAGATATATTTGCTTTGATTTATGACAATGTGTGCATTTCAGCTTAATGAAGATTTTGCTCATGGAAACAGAGAATGGATTGTGTTTTGATGCAGAAGGGCAAAGATGATCTTATTTTGTTCTGATTGATTTCCCTGTTTAATCTCAGACAGTCTCAGGAATTATGAAGCAATTGTTGAATATTTTTAAAAAAATAAGTCAAGTTTTGGAAATATTTTCTATGAAAACTAAAACAAGGAAACCAGTTTTGATTGGATCATGAAACATTTGGTGTATTACACATTTGCACAGTAACTCATATGGGGGAAAATGCAATTGTCCAGCAAAATCTTTGTCCCACCAGGCATCTTTTCATATTATGAATTTTTATCATTTTTCTGGAATATAAAAGAATCATGATTGACAACTTAAAACCTAAATATGCTGCCGAGGCTGCACCAGGGCAGCAATGGCGCAGAAGAGAGGGAAAGAGATTGAGTGACTGTCAATGATCATAATTGTGTGCACAGCAGAGTCTAAATCAAATGTCTCTCTCTATGGGTCTTAGAGGCTGACGTGATCACACTGACAACCAAAAAGGGGCTGCCTTATTTTTTTCTTTGAAAAGGGAGTTTCCTTTTATTTTCCTTTGTCGTTCACTTGGTAGTGGCATCTCCCTGACTGAAGGAAATGCCTGAAACATATTGGAATGATCAGCCTTCAAAATAGAGCTAAGTAAACTTTGACTTTTGAGGTAAGCTTTAGTGTCTTTTTGCTACACGAAATTATTATAGTCCATTTTAGATAATTCAAAGTAGCACAAAATGAAACTTCAAACTTATGTATACTCATACAGAGTTAGTCTGTTAATATTTTTTTATGTCTTTCCAAATAATTATTTATCAATCATACATCATGATAATTTTTGATACCAATATAGCCAAAGTCTATATTTTTGATATATTGCCATTTTTTAACTCCATGTGTCACAAACAATTCCCCTTTGTTTTAAAGATTCTTGTCTATGATGACAGTCATGATTTTGGCAACTCAGTCTAACAGATGTACCAGAGATTATTCATAAATCAAATTTATGAACGAAACACTTTACTTTACAGGGTCCAGAATAAGCATGTCTAAAATTGTAAGCATTTTTGGTGAGAAGTGGAGAACCAAGTCACTCGTTTTTCTTGTTTCTGTTCTGTGTGTTTGAATCACTGACGATTTCCTGCTTTTTGTATTCCACAACATTTAAGTTCATTGTGTGACTTAATAACCCTTACTTCAAAAGGAACACGTTCTCTTTTTTAGCCAGAGATGACTCTACTACACCGTTCATAATTTCTTGCTGTTAATTTTATCAAGACATAATTTTTATAAAAAGAAAATATATTTATAATATGTATACATAGAAATCATGCCTTAATATTTAATAACTCATGTTAGCTTTAGAGAACTTCTTTAATGTTCCTATTATTTATTAAAGGGATACATTTTTGTCACAAGTCTGCCTGATAATTGTGCAAATACATTCATTTTACACTGACACAGCAGGAGCTTTAAGCATCACACTATGTGTGATCTTAGAAAAAATAATTGTATTAATACTATTTCCTTATCTAAAGTATGAGGCCTATTATCCGTTTTTGTAGGAAATGTAATATCAAGTTTACTTGATTTTTAGGAAGTTTGGTGATGTATTAATTATATTTATCTATAGAGAAGTTTGCTTAGATATAAGAGGGATACTGTTAAAAACCCGAGATGGAAGCCACAGGTTAGATACCCCAAGACCAGTCACCTATAGCCATGTAACTGAAACTAAAGTCATCCTGATTTCTCCAAAATGCTAGTCAAGTCTATCTGTAAACAAGCACAACACAAAGCTTATAATTTTGAAAGCAAAATTTAATGAAATTAAACCATCTATAGGTAAATCAGTTTCAATAGTTCTGCTTACCATAAATAGAATAATAATGCATAATAACTAATCATGAACAAGTTCAAAATTCCTCTTTTTTATGCTTTATGAACTGTTGCTGGTATAAGTGAGCTTTATCACTTTTGGTTTGAGGGGTCCAGATTTATAAACCGTTCTTTTGTACACACAGCAAGCATGAATTTTTTTTTCTATCTTGGTCTAATTTTATTTTCTGTAGTATGCAATGAATCATAGACACTGATATATTTAGTAGTCCATTTCTGCTCATTCTGTTTGTGATGAAGACACTTCAGTCACTCAGTTGCTCTTTCTTTCCTATTACTCCCCATAACTATAGGGGTAGGTTATATTTCTTTAACAAAGAAACACTCAGAAGCCCAATGGTCCAAACCTTACTGAAACTTTTTTTCCATACAATACATTCTTATTTCTCTCTGAAAGTCTATATACCTGGTTACTTACCTAATAATGTTTACCACAACCTTATTTCCAAGGACTTGGCTTGCCACTGTTAAATGTTAATTGTGCAAATAATTATGTTCCTTCTGCCATAGCTGAGTTAATGTATTTTCTTTCTAGTTAATGAACATGTAACAATCCAAAGTGGTATTTTGAAGTGATAGTATAAAAGTATAATATTCTGCTATTTGCCCAAAGAATTATATCAAATAATTGATAAGCACATATTTTTGGTTTGTTTGACTACCAGGACTTTAAATATTTTCCCTGATTAAATGTCTGTTAAAAACTTCATCAGAACTGTGACAAAAGAGCCCTATTTGCAGAAATAAGCAGTTTCCAGGTTTCTAGAGGAGAGCAGAAAAAGCAAGTCAACTAGGGCAAAACACTGGATTAAACATGGACATTATGAAAGGATATTATGAGAGAGGGAGGGAAAATTATGTTAAAGGAAGCTCTGCCAGGATGAAGAGAAGAAAGGTCACACAGCTTGAAATCTGAAAACCTGGGTTCAATTCCCAGAATTTGTACTTATGTGTGTTATGGTATTATAGAAGCCACTTAACCTTGCTTAGCCTTGCGGTATTGTGAGTCACTTAACCTTTTTAACCTTAGTTTCCTCATTTATAGATTAAAGATAAATAGTATCTATTTTGAATAACTTATGAGAATGAATCGAGGTATTGTGCATTTAAGTGGTTGGGATACTGGCAGAGTGGATGTGTGTGTGTGTGTGTGTGTGTGTGTGTGTTTAATAAGCATTTCTTTCTAAATGGTAAGAGGCAACTGGGTGGTTCAACACTAGCATAGATATAGGCATAAGACTGGATATAAGATAAAATTTAAATAAAATTTAAATTTTACATGTATTCAATCTTAAAGGGAGTATATGAATGAACTAACTATAGATGAGAGTGAGGGACTGAAGAGAAAAAAAAAGACCTTGTATTTAATGGGAATATTAGACACTTTTACCCATATCATATTTTTAAAATCCTTAGGACAACTGGAGAATAGGTTTTATTATAACTATTTCACAGATGAGTAAATAGATACAAACTAAGTTTTCTAAATAACTTGTCCAATATCACAGTAAATGGAGAGGGTAAAACTGGGAATCAACTAAGCCCAGACAATTATTCCAAAAATATGTTCTTTCCATCATATCACCACTCCAGCACAACCAGAAAAAAACATATAATGACAATTTATTTATTTTTTATTGGGTCTTCTATTGACCAATAAGACAAATAATGGAGTAAAAAAAACTCTTATTTTAGTAAAGTTTTTAATGAGAACAAGTTCTCATTAGCACAGAAGTCCAAATATTAACATTATTTTTAAACATATTAACAAAATTCCCACTTTTATTTAGTAGCAAATTGCATACATAATGTGAATATAGGTAAAAATTCACTGTAAGCTGGTCATGGAGGTATATGCCTGTAATTAGAGTGATGTGGAATGCTGAGGATGGGTGTCACAAGTTCAAAGCCAGTGTTAACAACTTATCAAAGTCCTGTGCAACTGAAACTGTGTGTCAAAATAAAAAATTGAAAAAGGGCTTGGAATGTGGCTTAGTGGTTAAGCACCCCTGAGTTCACTGCACAGTACAAAAAATAAAAATTAAAACACAGAGTCATCAAAAAAAATACATTTTTATATAATCAACTCTATGAGAATTATGTTTTCTCTAGTTTTCAAAAGTGAGAATACTTAGTAATCTTTGATTTATAATAAATTTATATGCTTTCATGATGAGCTATCTGCACTATGCTATAATTAAATGTTAACATCTTTGATGTGCTATTTTCAGGGCAATATGTGGGAACTAATAACTAGAATATTACACAAGTTTGAAAAAAATGATATTTTCCAATAGACTCTTAAGAAAATTATTGAAAGAGTAAATATTTTAAAACCATGGTAAAATAAAATTGTTCTTTGAGATGTGAACAAGTCTTGCCAAGATGGTGGCCCATAGTTGCTACTTTTTACCAATTAGAATCTTGAGAAATGATATGACAAAGCAGTAACTATGAAGACCAAGGCAAGATGTATTAAAGGACAGAAAGGAAATATAAAACCACGTATTAGGAATAAAGGAACGTATTTGTGCCTCCATAAGAAGACCTCACTTTACTTTCCTAAATTTGGATTGCATTTAATTCCTTTGATTTCAAGGAGTTAAAACTTTAAAAAAAAATTTACACAAGAAAAAAATTAATTTAGGTCACAGTCTGGATTCAACTTATGAGCATAAAACTTTCTGTTTGCCTCAAGTAATTGAAGCCAAGAACTCTAAAGGAATCACTGAGCTAAATGGGTTGACCATATCTGTATTACAGTTTCTCCAGCTGCTGGAGGCTTCACTACGTGGTGCCATGTCCGAGAACGTGAAATGAACATATGACATGAAAGCATTATGATGTGTGATTGCCTTGCATGGGGTGTAGGATAAAGGTTAACAGACTCCTCTTTCCATTTGGCTGTTCAGATTCGCACACACTTTGAGGAAAGGTTGCCAAGAAGCTTTCTTCTTGTTTCTCTGTTTCTAAATTTATTCCTGCTGAGAGGTGAATCTTTTTATGCTCCACTCTAAGGCAAAGATCATGGTATAGTACCTTTCCTAGGATTTGCAGGAAACATATGGAGAGCAGATTATTCAGGTTGTAAAAATTACCACTTCAGATTTGGTTCACTTGACTTGTCATCCTTCCTGTCAGCCAGTACTCTCTTTTCACCCACCATGTAAACATCACTTTGGCACAAGGTTTCACTTCTTAAGATGATGAGATCTCATGGGCTCTGTGCATGCGTGTGTGTGTGTGTGTGTGTGTGTAGGTGTATACAAATATGTTTCAAAATATGAACTTCTGCTTTAAAATAAAAAACGGAATAATTGGTTCTTTATCTTTTATTTTAGAGATAAGTGCAAAGTCAGTATTCATTTACTTTTAATTGAACTCCAACCATATTCAAGGAAAAAGGATTTGAGGAGTGGGGCAGAGACAAAATTGATATCATCAGTTGCATTTATGAACCTGAATCTACTGGTCAATAAGAGATACATGGATAAAGACTAAAGTGTGAGGTAGAAGAAAATGTCAAATGAAATCTTAGAGTTTTCTGATAATTAAAAGACGGAGACAGTTCTGACCTGGAATTTAGAAAACACTGGAAAAGCCAAATGTTGAAGAGGGTTTATAAACATGTCAGCCTGGGATGTAAGAAGTTTAAAAGGATGATCTTAGTATTAAAAAAAAATGTGATCACAGACACAGAGGCAAAAAGCATTGAGCAGGTTTGTAGAGTTGCAACTGTTACTATCAAGACTATTGGAAAGCTCATTTGGAGCATATGGTAGAGCCCTTTGAATGCCTTACTTTGACGATTATTTCTAGTCAAGCATGGTGATACATGCCTATAAGGAGTAGGAAAGAGGATCACAAGTTTGAGGCCAGTCTCAGTAACTTAGTAACTTAGCTAACAATTTAGTAAGACCGTGTCTCAAAATAAAAAATAAAAAAGACTGACGATGTGGCTCAGTGAAAAAGTGCCCTCCCTGGGTTCAATTTCCAGTACTCCACCACCCAAAAAAATCTGTGACAATGGAAATAATGAAGATTTTAACAACAACAAAAATATGAGAAATATTAATTAGGGAAGCTATTTTTGTAATAATGCAAAATATAGACCAGGGAAAGGGAAGTTATGGTGGAAAATCTGTTTAATAGGCTGCGTCAATAATCCAGAAAAGAAGCAAGGCAGAAATCTGTGTGGTGGAAAGAAACAGCAAACAGGGATTATAACAAAGAATTGCACAGAGAATCTGCACAACACAATATACTGGATGAGGATATAATTGGATAGAGATTAAAAAATATCACTCCTATAATACTTGAGGTGGGAGCAGGATCTGAATAGATAAGTACGTGGTATGGAGATCAATTCAGTTTACCTTATTAAGAGTTCTGCTACTTTAGGATGAGACAGGGTTCTGAAAATGTAGTTTTTAAGATTAGAAAAAAATCAATATTTTACTAAACATCAAGAAAGAAACAAATGGAGAGGGAGTGTTTGAAATACAATGAAGAGAAAGTTATTGATGGCATAAAGAGGCTAAAAGACAATAAAGATTTAAAAATAGCCTTGGAAAAGAGGAAGATTTTATTTTCCTTTAAATCAGTAGAGAAGGAAACAATAGGTGAAATACATGCAGGAATCTTCAGGTGGATAGCATAAATTTGAGGGATATAGAGTTAAATAGCCTACATCAGAATAAAGTGCAGGGTGAAGTTATTTTCCCAATTGTGAGAGAATTATATTCATGGCTGAAAGCAGAAGAGTGTAATAAAATGGAGAAGACTCACTGGAGAGTGTGCAAGACGTGCAATAGCATTCACAAGAGTTCACAGCTGCATCTCTTCATAAAGAAGTTCACACCAGCTGTGGGAAATTGGTTTCACTCAATGTGTCTGTATCAACAGTTTTGCTACAGCTCTGATGGAGTTTGAATACCAACCACAATAAATATGTCATAACAATTTTTGAAAATACATCTATTTCCATGTTTGGAGCAATTTTTCTTCTATTTTCATTTATAATAGTCCCTTTTAAAATTACATTAGATGTATAATCTCAAGTTATTTTGAGGAATATGCGATATAAGCATATATCTTCTCTCGATGTAATTGCAGATTTATATTGCTATACTCTTAATCAAATGTTGTTCATCTAAAAATACTTATCTTTTCTAAAATAGAGATAATAATCTTCATTAAGCTTCACTAAAGAGTAGGTGAAAAGTTGATTTTCAATTTATCTTTTTTTGTGAATAATACATGCTTTTCTTCATACAGAGCTTTCATATACAAAGAGATTTCACATAGATCCCATGGCAGTCTCCTAGCAACCCCAACATAGGTAGTGCTTTATTTTCACTTTACCTTTGACAAAACTGTGTAGTAGAGAGGTGAAACAGTTTCCTCTAGCTCTTCCTCCTTTGGGATGAAGTTGACTTCACCCCAAACTTTGATCTTCATGTTTCCAGTCTGGGCTATGTTATTCAATTAAATTGAATATTGGGGATCCAAACATAGTTATTAGTCATTATTAGACTTAGATTTACATGTAATTTGACTCGTAAATTATTAAATTCTTATTAAGTACTCACTTTTGCTGATTTCTTCCAGAAATCAACTACTTTGGTTAGAGGAAGATTACTGGGTTTTAAGGATGATATTCTGTTTAGGAAATTACAATACATGTATGCTCATTTTCTCACTACAGGTGTCTGAGGAGGAAGTTGTCTCTACTACATATTCATTGTCTTTATAATTCACTGATTTCCTGTACAGTGTTCATTTCCTATATTTAAACAAAAAATTTTCTTACTGGAATAAACGAATTTTGCCTCAGATTCATCAAATGATGAAATTATTTCCTTTGTTCAGGAAAAATAAACAACTTACTTGAACCTTGTAAACAGTAAATATCTGCTAAGATAATTTTGTTACATTGAAAATAAATTTATAAATAAAAAGCATTTCTCATATCTGACCTATTGTGACTCCAACACATATTTTTCTGAGTTTCTGTAAAAAAACAGTGCTAAAATGTACACGGGCAAATAAAAGATAATACCTAGCATAAAAAGAATTTATGAAATTATGCTTTTGATACAGAAATTTGGTTTTGAATTCCTTTAAAATACGAATTCCCAGTTTCCTATTCATTCTCAAAATGCTACTTCTTTTTTCTTTCAATTCTCATGAAGATCTATTGCTTTTCTTCATCTTTTGGAAACAAAGGAAGAGGAAACAAGCTACTGTTTTCTAAATATTTAGTGTTAACTTTAGCCTCAGTAAAATTTCATTATGGTGTGTTCCATTTTTCTTCTTTACTCCTGCTTAACTTTCTGGACACTTAGTTTAGAGTAATGAAGACAAAAAAGAGCATCCAAAATGATATTGATTGCTTAATGTTCCTGAATTTAAAGGAAAGGCATGTTCTCTCTTGAGCCAAAAATTGATTTCCTTTTCATGGATTCTATGACAAGTGCACTAGAGATGAGAGAAATTTGCATGTCCTATATATTTATAAACCCAAGCTTTTTCAATAGATGTAGGATTGAATTCTTTGTCCCTATTTCAACAACATTCATGTCATACACAAAGTATGATTTAGAAATAATTTAAACTTAATCCCTAATATTTATTTAGTCTTTTATATCTTCTGACACCTAGACCTTTCTTTCATGTTTCTTTTAGTATTACAAGATGTTCTACATCAATTGATCTTGACCAGAAAATATTTATAGTCAATGGCCCTGAGCCAATGATGTCTTTTGCTTAATAAAATTGTACTCTGAATAGTTTAAAATGTGCCTTATTTAATGGCAAATATAATATTGGCTGTTCTTTCCTTGCCAAATTGCCATCTGGTTCAAGGTGTTAAGTAGCATAATGAGTTTGGTCTCTTCTAATATTGCAAATAAAGACTGAGAGAACTTCCACTAAGCGGGAGTTTTAGAATGGGAGATGACAGGTTGTTGTGAATAGGACTTTTCTCAAAGAAGAGCGCTCTGACTTTTCAAGGTCGTGTTCATCCTACTAACCCATTAGGTGGCCAGGATTCTTTGTCAGAATTGTCAATAGTGTAGGATGTGTTTTAAACACCAACACCCAATAATGTTAATCTTTCTCTCTTCTGATTCTACTTGTGTGAACAGTGCTTCACTCAGATCAGGTGATTTAGTAAACTAACTCTTTTACCCTCAAAAAATCAATTCTGTGTATGTATTAATTCCTTCAGAAATCCTAAACTGTAGTTTTAGTTTGGATTGAATAGATGTTTTTAGTCATCATGGATCACTTTTTGGGGGGAACAGAAAAGTAGTGATTTTAAGACATGACTTAACGACTTTAAAATAATTCCCATGGATTAACAGTCACTAACAATAATGTAAGGATTCTCCTTGAGTTTTGACCTTCAAAGTTATTTATTAACTATTACAGGGGAATTAATAGCTTAGATTAAATATCATAAAAAATGATTATTTTAAAATAATTCTTACACCTTTGATTTCTATCTTATCTTATTGAAATTTACTTCTTATATTCTTAGGAATCAGGCTTACTGAGTTTCTACATGAAAAGGCAAACTGATAATCAAGTGAAACCTAATGTAAGAAATTTCTAAAAATAAGTTCCTTAGTAAGCAATAAGAATGATATATATATACAAAAACTTCTCTAGCTTTTTTATATCAAACTATACATTATAGAATACAGTGAAGATATAAAGCAGATGTTTCCTGAAATGACTGAGATAATTAAATGTTATTACCCAAACTAATTTCTGATGAAATGTGTTTGACACAAACTGAATTAAAGAATGTTAAACAGGTTTTATATTTTATTGCAGGAATTTTCAGAGCCTTTTTTAATGATGAAACTCATTGTGATTATTTAAAGGAATGAAAAGTTAGAATGTACTTCCTAAATGATCTAATTTAAAAAAAGCTTAATTCACCAAACTTCTCTTGGGACATTCTGTACAAAGCCCAGACCTAACTCTTACACAATTTCACAATAACAACAACAACAACAAAACATGAATAGCAAAACCCATAAAATCTAGTACCACTTATATTTTCCTCTCGAAATTGGCCTCAATCTATTTTAATTCTTCATTTATAAACATCCTATCCTGTCTTTTTTCTTTCCATTAGAATAAAATAGTAACTCTTCATTTTCCAAACAATTCAGACTCTCATGACTCCTGTTTATTGAATTGTTAACTTTTGTCTTTTTAGTGAAGAAGAGATTGCTATACTTGGGAGACTATCATCTAAATGACCATCTAAGGTTTTTTCATTGAAGTTTATAACAATTACAGCTGCATAAAGATCTTCACAACAATAAATGATAGTATATCAAATTTCTAGTTTTCATGTGTGTGTATAACCGATATATTCAACTGATTTAATTAAGATACACTGAAATTGAAACGCTATTATCTTTTCTTTGCTTGATGAATTCCTCAGACAGGTACCAGAACAAAATTACTAGGACCATAATGCCAAATTTTCATGAAAATAATGGATTTTAAATACATTAATTTTAAAAATTAATAAATATATAAATTAACAGTCTCTGAAGGAATTCCATAGCCGTAATTAAGCTCTTGGTGAGTAAATTAAAATTTCTATGAAATTGACAAAGTTTCATTAATTAAACCTCTGCTAATTTGTGATCATGTGTTCAGAAAATATCTCATTCTACTTATGAATTAAGGGATTTGGTACCTAAGTGAATTAGTTATATCTAGGTACTCAATCAGTAGGTCTCCCCAAATCATTGAAAATAGTTTACAGTTTACTTCAAATTATATGAGTTAAGTAAAAAGTTATCTGCTAATTTATAGTTGCCTCTGAGAAACAAAAATAACTTTAAAAACTCTATCTTAGTTAATTTTATCTAATTTATATATAATATGTATGTGTATGATTATAATATTAAGGAGCAGTATATTTTTGGATGTTAGTTACCACTTCAGATTCCTTATCTTTTAAAAGTTAATATTTCATATTTCTCTTATGTATTTAAAATATTTACATTTTAACCCTGAAATATCCTTTGTGTTATAAATATTTTCCCAGTTTGCCACTTGCTTTTTGGCTTCAAGCTTTGTAATTGTGGGATGCCCATTCTCCAAAACTTTAGGATCATTTTCCTGTAACTTCGCCATTTCTGAATGCATTAGTTCTGTTGTGAATTCCTGATATCTAAACAATTTACTTATAATAAATCTAATCAATTGAATCCTGGATAAAGGAAGAATTTGATGATTTATATCCACATCCACTGCATCTTCAGCTCTATTTGGTTTTATAAAACAGTCCTAATTTCTGCTGCTGCTTATTATTGGATCACAAACACATATCATTAAGCCAATGTGTAGTAAGGGCTTCCTGATGCTCTTGTAATTGCAAATGAACTTATCCAGGACTCTGACTACTTGCTCCCTCCTGTCCTTCCTTATTTTTGTATTTTGCATACCTTATTACATGTTTTTTGCTTTATCTGGAGGTTGGTTCTAAGATATGACCTTAAGAAGCATTATTTATGTGATTGTATGATTATGAGTAAATAGATACCATTCATGACAAATCCTATAGATTTCTACAAATACGCTTCCTTCTCTGTATTTTCAATGTCACAAGCCCAGTAGCACTCGAAGAAGTATGTGCTGGAATCTAGTGAGTGCCTAAATATACTCTTCTTGTTTTCTTTCACATTTGTATCAGATTTTTTCTTAAATTATTCATTTCTCCGATAGTTGCTACTTACCTTTGTTTTGCTGAGACAAAAATATTAAAACATTTTTTTTCTCCATAATTATGTTGTTCTATTTTTGTTTGTACTATACCTATTCCACTGCTTTTCTTCTTGAACTTGTACAACTTCCTGCTTGGTTGTACACTGTCAACCTTAAAAGTAATTTGGGGCTTTCAAATATAGTCATTTATTTTCTCTGAAGTGTCAGTGATTTTCCCCTGTGTTCTGTGTTGTTTTCATACCTCGTATCTCCGAATGCTTCTATCATAATAATTATTTTATAGATTATCTTCCACTTGTAATCTGAAGTTTTGGCCTGTGTGGTGGATCTAAAGGGTTAGATAAACTTATTCTTGGAGTCCATAACTGCTCCATGCCTGTTGTACTCCTTTGTTTGTTAATACGTATTCTCAGAATCCTCCTACAAAATGTGCCCAGGAAGTTAGAACAGTATCAGGAATGAAAGGACTTTGTCGTATCTTTATATTTCAGTTTGAATAAATGAAGAATTAAATATTTTTGTTCCCTTTAAACAGATAGGTCACCTCAATATCTTGCTATTTCATTTCCACATTTAACTTGTTATTCCAAAAATGTATGCATCGTGTAAGGTGTGGATCAAAGTTGATTTTATCTCTAATTAGAAACATTTTTCTAAAACTATTTGTGAATAATTTACTTCATTACGTAATTTACCAGTGATGTATTACTTAATGTCTTAAATACAATTGTCTCTATATAAATATCAACAATATCAATCTTGACCTGTCATTTGATTTTATAACTACCATATTATATAAATCATTAAAGCATTGTTATGATTCAATATCTTAAATTCTTTCACTGTTTTATTATCACTATTGCTTTTTCTAATTAAAGATATTTATGTGTTTCATTTATCATTCAATACACAAAAAGGAAATCGGGATCAAACACCATTTTAATATGCAGAAAATATCAATATATAATGTATAGCTTCCATTTATTGTTATGTATGGGGCACAATAGAAAAGGCATATATCTGTCTGTGTATCACGGCTGCATAAGACTCCTGGGAAGCTATGCCATTTCTGTTAATGGTGTAGTACTAATGGATATTTCAATTGTCCCTCATTTTGCCTATAGAAAGGTAGTATTATTACAAATTGCCTTGTACACTTGACTTTATAATTGTCAGATGACTTAATCTCATAAATTAAATTTCAATATATGCCTTGTGTTATAATTGTGACAGATTTTCAAATGTCTATTTGAAAACAGAATTAATAACTTATTAAAATACTTTTATTTCTTTATTATATCCTTAAGTCATTATTATTATTGGAAAAAAAAGTTGATTCTGATAAAAAAGTTACCTTCATTATAATTGTCCCTATTTGATACTAATATTGATTATGAATCATAATTTATGCTAAATTCTATGTTCATATTACTTTTCTATTTTCTACTACACAGTAATATTTTTGTAATTATTTGTGGAAGCAGCAAATAGTTGACTGTCAAATGTTGTGCATGTCTGCCAGTTTATCATTTACCTGTTAATCATGCTGTCATACTTTTAACAAAAGTAGCATTCATTTTTTAAAATCAATTTTGTGTTTTCCTTCTTTCTGGCTTCCGTTTAGAATTAGAAAGGGTTTTTGAGACCCAGAAGCCTTGTTTTATTTCCATTTCCATTTTCATTTTCTTTTAGAGATTTTAATAATATAGTGTTCATGTTTTATTTAACAATGAAATGGAACTTATTCAGGTATAAGGAGTAAAGTAGTGATTTCACTATTTTTCACAAATGGCTAGTCATTTGTCCTAATGTCATGTTTTCCCCACTGATTTTAAACATTGTACTTATCCTATATTTTTATAATCGGTTCCTGTTTCTGGTCTCAACTTTGTCTCAGAAATACACATTTTCATTTTGGTACTAGTTTGATGTTTAAAATTAGTAAGATTCCTAAAATATTACATTATTATCAATTAGTATGTTGTGTCCCCAGTGACAACTTCTCAGTTTGGATATTTGATATCTTAAGTTCTCTGTCCCAGTGGTAAATTTGCTTTCTTTTTCTGTTTCTTGTATTTGCATATGGGAATTACTGGTCTCCCTGGGTTCACGGTCACCTTGTGCTTTTTTCAGAGTTCAAGGCTTTCATCTGTCATTAGGTTGGATTGTACAGTCTCACACAATTTTCCCAATGCTTACATGGAATTACAGAGTATTAACCGAACTGATAGTAACTTCTATTGATGTCTCTATCTAATATTTACAGAATACATAGGTGTACCTGGAACCTCCCAAGCAAGGGATACCTGAGTCAAATTAGAATTCAAGTTTTTCTGCTTGGTTTCCCTAGTCAACACTAGTAGTTTCCCAGAGCACATGCATACCCACATTTATTGTCATTTTCCATGGTGCCATGATGAAATGCCACACAAAAACCTACTTCTTCTGAGGTAGTTAATCTACATCATAATCTGCCATCTTAAGTGTTTCAAATAGAAATACTTGCTTATTTTAATAAGATGTTTTTTATAAAACTATCCACCCCAATAATCACATTTTTTTCTTTTAACATATATAAATGGTTGGTTACCTTAACATATTTTCTAATGTTGAACCCTTCCCTGCATTATAGGATAAGTAATAATTATTTTATGATTTATAATCTCTTTAATGTACTGCTGTATGTAGTTGTAATTATTATATCTGAAATCACTTATTGATATGTAACATCTATATATGATGCCCAGAGGTCTATTCTTAAGAGAAATAACATTTACAAATATTCACTCAGGCCCTGCTATCACAATACTGAGGCTTCCACTGTGCCTCACAGAACTTACCTTCCAGTGTCAGACATGCACAATAAACATGCTGAAAAATAAAAGTAAAAGCTTTCACATTGTCAGAAGAGAAAGAAAATACCATGGATTGAACTGGTTAGAGTGCCTGGGCAGCACAAACTCTGAGCTTTCAAGGAAGGACCCTGTAGACTTGCCATTGGAGTTGGCACTTTAGAGATGAGGTTTGAACCTTTTTAAAAATTTATATATTTTTTTTGGTGCATGATAATTACATATAATAGCAGGATTTATTATTACTTCTTTGTACATGTACACAATATAATAGCATAATTTGTCCACTTGAACATCTTAAGAAAAAACATTCCAGGCAGAAGACATACAACTAAAGTCACAAGACAGTGGTTTTAATTTTTTATGTAGCTTGTTATGTTTGGTGACTCTAAAATTATAAAGTTATGGGAGAAAATTTTAAATTTTCTGTTCTCTAAGTATGTTTCCGGGGGAAAATAAAGGTTTTTGTTTTGTTTTGTTTTTTGTTTTGCTCTAGGTTTGATAACATGTGCCAGAAAAATATTAAGGACCTGGCTGCCCTTGGAGAGGTGCTTCTTGAATAGCTTTTCAATTTCATAGTTATCAGTTATTGGTCAACTCTCAGTTTTTAAACCTCTTTGTCAAACTATTTAAATATTGATTTAAAACTAATATGAGCTTGGATTATTTTCATTCAGATTTTCAAATTATTTCTACCATGTGTGAAGTATTTTCTCATAATTTTTCATATATACTCTGATAGATGGCTCGTTGTAATTTCTTTTGTCAAGTAATTTTCTTCTGGAAATGTTTCCAAGATTTGCTCTTCTTATTTTTATTGATGAGTTGTCATATTTTTGTAAGACTTAAGATTATAAATCATCAGTTCTTTTCTTTTTCTTTGCTTCTTAATTACTTAATTCTTTTTATTTATTTATTTTTTATTGTTGATGGGCCTTTATTTTATTTTTTCACATGAAGTGCTGAGAGTCAAACGCAGTGCCTCACATGTGCTAGGCAAGCACTCTACCACTGAGCCACAACCCCAGCCCCCTTAATTCCTTAATTTTTTAAGCATTTTCTTCTTGTACTTTATTTTCAACATCATAGATAAATATTTAAGTGATAAATTGCTTCCCTGTCAACAAACCTTTTTGACAGCATCACATAAGTTTTGATATGTAAAATTACAGTAATCAGTTTTGTCTTTCCTTTGACCCAATGTTATTTAGTATGAGGATCAAATATTGTAAGTTCACATCATTCTTTTCATATGCCACATTCAGTCACTTTTATTATTATTATTTCTATCAATTCTTTTTAGCTATAAAAAACATTATGATACATTTTGACATGATCACAATAACATGGAATATAATTTTCTCTAATACAGTCCTCAGCACTTTCCCTTCCCCTTCCTCTACTCTACTGATCTTTCTGCAATTTATTTACAGTGTTTTAAAATTAGCGTTTTGTGGATATATTTGATGCTGCTGTCACCTTTTATGTTTCTTTTGTTTTTAGTTGTATTGGTTTAACAGTTCATAGAAAGTTCTCCCTGGTACTTTAATAAGTGGATATTTATAGATAAGTAGGCAAAGTTTATGTACATATGTACTTTTATTTATATCCATAACTATTAATGGGGACATAGCAATTTTCATGAATTATTAGCTTGATATAATTTTCATTCATTCATTCATTTTTTAAATATTTTTTTAGTTGTCAATGGACCTTTATTTAATTTATTTATTTATATGCAGTGCTGAGAATCAAACCCAGTGCCTCACACATGCTAGGCAAGTGCTCTACCACTGAGCTAAACCCGGGTTCCTCATTCATTCATTGTTAACACATATATTAACCCCATCTGTCACTAGTCATTGTCCCAAGAAATGGAATAATGCTACAAGTTAAATAGAAGAGCTTGGCTTTATGTGACATTATAAATAAAATTTATAACATAGATAAAGTAAGAACAATACATATAACTAAAAAGATACCTAATCACCCCATGTGCAAGTCCACGGGATGATCAAACATGTTGTTGTGTTCATTTTCAGTTTTTCTTTTAAAAGTCTAAAAAAGATTGAGGGAAAAAAATTCAGTCACCTTTTCCACCTTCTAAACATAACTAGCCAGATTCTGTAGACAAATACACTTTAAGAGTTTCAAGGTGGGTTAAATAAGAAACCTAAACTATTTGAACCAATGTCCTCAACCTTTCTGAAACTGGAAACGAGCCAGACTTTCTTTGCTGCATGTTTTCCATTAGCTGTTGCTTAACAGAGAACATTTCGGATGCCTCTTTTTGTATTGCTGTCTTGAGTTCCTTTTTTCAATTTCAGCAGAGTGGCTCATAAATAAACATGTTCACGGCTCAGGTTGGGAGTGACAGTTTATTCCTACTATTTTGATGGATTGTACAAGATATCTACAGTTCTCTTCTCTAACTAAACATCCATGCATGGACTGTAAAATTAATCATAACATGGCAGAATGCGCAAGAATTTGGAACTGCTTCCCTATTGGTGATGCTTTGTGTCAAAGTGAAACTTTCATTCTAGTAACGATAATTAACAAAACCTTATTATTTTGAGATTTTCCCTTCAACGGTAATATACACTGCCCTTCTTTGAACTACAGCTGCCCTGATACACAGTGTCACATGTGCTCAGCTGTTGTTAGGTTCTCCTTGATTAGAACGTGAATATCTTCCTTTGGTCACTGAGTCATTACTGATGCTTTTCATAGAAACTTGTTGTGATATTTTTCACATATTTGCTGATGACCTTGATGTCTGTGTACATAGGCAGGGCTGCCTCATTAAAGATTGGCACCCAACTGTGGTAATGCCCTTCTGTGAACTCCAGCTGCTCTGTACCTTGAGAACAGGCTTCTCCCTAATTGCAGGGTATATGGGAGGTAAAGAGAATGCTGCATGTATATAACTTATGCCCAACACAAGGGGATGTCACACTTGTTCAAATGTTTACACTCTCCTTTTATTCTTCTTCCAGCTGAGGCCTTTCAACTCACTGGGAAGAGGCTGGTACTTGCTGGAGATCTGAAGATCATGAATTGTATTGCACTGGCAGGCTTCATGGATGTGGTTAACAGATGACTATGATGCCTGTATTCTTTGTATATAGGGTCACAGATCATTAAACATCACTTCAATTAACATCTGCTTCTGTCTTTCAACAGTAATGTATGTGAGCCAATGGAATGTCTTAACAGAGGAAAGGTAACAAATTGATCAGCCCCACTCTTCAGGCAAATTTACCCACATATACATTAGGAGGTTCCACATTATGTAATCATCATAAGAATCATTTTCTCTTTATATGCTATATTAAAAGAAGTGATTGAATGAGGACTTAAAAATAGTAGAACCTACTTTCTCTGGACCCTACTAATGCTGCCTACATGTATCTCTTTCACTTCTCTCATGTCCTATTGCTTACCCCTCAGTGACAGTCCTCTGCTATGGCATAACTTCTAATCTAATCTCCAAAATATCTGTGTCACACATCTGTTTTAAACACTCCTTTCTTTTTATTGACCTTCTGGTCAAAATCCATCAGTAGCCCTTTTCTTGACATGAATCATTCAGTCTTTAGTCTAATTCCAAGCTACTCATATTATAAGCGAACACTGACTTTCAACCATTATTCCTTACTGCTTACACTACACACACTCTTTTTAGCCAGATGTGTCACAATAGTGAGCAAGTGTTACAGAGTCAATACTCACAGCGTGAAATTTAGCATGCCTATAGTTTTAACATTAGTCTGACCTCTTACAATGCATTTTTAAAACAATTTTGAGCGTGTTCTTCATTGGGGAGAAACACCACTTTAAATAGATAATAAAGCAATGAAGGTAAAGTTCCTTCATGGAGCTTGAGACAATGGGGGATGCTCTATGACTGAGCCTGGCAGTAATAGTAACAAAGGTAGCAAATCCTCCCAGCTATTAGCTTCCTACCTTTTTCTTTACTTAAGTCCAGTCCTTGGTTAAATTATATCAATATTCTTTCTTATGGGTTTTTTAATGATTATTACTCAGGTAATTTTTGCCCTTCCTAATTTTACAATCCAATTACTTGCATCCTGAGTGTTTTAAATATTCTTGCTTTTATCCTCCCTTTCAAGATTAGAAGCTGCTAGAAGCAAATCCTTTATGTTGTATTTGTTGTCGGTTTTCTGTTCTGATAGTAACTGAACAATTCAAAGAGCATTTGATGTGGATCTTTTGGTGAATTTATCTACTGATACATTTCTGAGTCAGTGCTATATCTCTAAGGAATATGACTTTGTGACTATATTGAATGAACTTCAATATTTTTATGTGAACTTTCAGTAATAGCCTGAGGTCAACTGTAAGTTTAACAAAGGTAAATAGAAATTACTAGTTGATGAACAGCCATTTCAAAACAACCAAGACTTCACTTCCCTTTCAGCTAAATCTGTTACACAACCACAGATCCTTGTTAAGCTGAATCATGATATCAAGTTATTTTTAAACACTCAATTTTGTGTCAAAAACATGTTAATTCCCATATAGGTCTGAATGTTATATTACTATCCCCAATTTACAGATGACTATGAAATTAAAACTCAGATAGTACGGAGGCACATAACCAATGTTCCAATATAGTGTAACATTGCCAATATCTCAGCCTGTTCACTGTCACTTTGAGAGAAATATTTTAGTATCCCAGCATCTTACATATCCAGAGACTTATCTAAATGTGGATAGTTCTTTTTATAGGTGGAACTATTAGTAAATATTCACTTACTTCTCTTTTCCCCTCTAGGGATGAAGTACAATCTGATTAAATTGGATTTATCCATGTAAGTTTGACAATGGAAAATAAGTGAATAGTTTATGAGTGCAGCCTTGAAATGAGTTATACAGTTTAGCTGGACTTTGCCTTTCCGTTATTTACCATAATGAGAATATACTCTAGGTGACTACTTATCACCGAAGGTAAAACTAAATTGGAACAGTGAAGAGTCAAGCCCAGCCCAACCATGTCTTGAAGCAGAGCTCCTCAACCTATGGAGCCAAAACTGTAGTGACCTATAGACCCATGAACTTAAGAATTAAAGTTTGTTAGTGAGTTTGATAGGTAACATTAGCTTGGTAATAGAAGAACAATCTTCTAATAATTAGATGAGCTAATAATTGAAATCAAACCTGCAAACATTTACAGATTTCCTACCATACCACACTTAATTAGTCAAAATATACAAAGAAGAGCTGCATTTAGACATTTAATAAAAACCCACAGCCCATATGATTTCATATTGATTAAAATAACACTCTGCTTCCCTTACATTGCTGTAAGAATATATTGCTATGAAAAGCCCTGATTGTCAAAATGAACCTCATTGGAAATACTTTCTTAATGTCTGCAAATCCATATGCTTTTCATTTGTATAGCTAGGACAGTCACTATAAAATTGTTACTTGAAATGTCTGCTCTCACATATGTATACTACCTACAGAAGTTCCACTTGAGATGAATTCATTACCATAAGATGGTTGTAAATAAAACACAAAGATGGAGAACTTATTATGTATTCACCAATGATAAACAGTAATTTTTCAGAGGTAGAGGGTAAGCTACTTGCTTTAGAAAGTCACATCAAATTGGAGAGTGGATGATTAACAAAATGTTAATTGCCAAATGTGGTAGATAATTGACATGTAATTTTGGTTATTAACACATCACTCACTGTTTCTAATATTTGTATGTCCCTCTTGTGAAAATAGTGCCTGCCTAGAATAGAACACTAACAAAATTGAACCAGATAGAAGCAGAGGTATTTGGTTAATCAATGCTCACTAGTATTTCCTAATTGGCATACTGCATTCCCAAAATCTCAGCATGTCCAAAGTTACTTTAAAAAATTATTTTGGTATCCCAACATGTTAAATAGCAGTAGACTTATCTAGCAAATAAGACATCTAAAATATATTGGGCTTCAATGCTTGAAGTTTCACATACTGAAAATTGCAGTTAATCACCTCTTCTCCTTCCATAAGTGCTAGCATGGATAGTGATTGTGAGAGTTATTTGCAAAGGTAACAATTCCAACACATTCCCCAACATGTAAGTACAACTTCCCACCAATGATGGAATTGATTGCCCCTTGAAACTGCTGTGATCAAGAGAATGTGGCAGACATGACACTTGACTAGTTTCAAGTCTAGGTCTTAAGAAAGTTGGTTGCGTTATTCTTTTCTCTGTCCTGTCATTCAGCTTTCCTTCAGAAGTGGATTTAACAACTTCAAAATGATGGAGGACTAAGTGTAGAGTTTCAGCCATTCCTGAACCTCATGCATCTACTATGTAGTCCCAGACATGCAAGTGGAATCATCTAGAATCCACACTTTCTTCCTCAGATCTTGGGTCCAAAGAATCCCACTCAAATTGCAGAAAAATAAGAACTACAGTTGTTCTTTTAAACTAATATGTTTTGAAATGGATTGACATGCAAGATAGATAACTTAAACAGTGATGTAAGATACAAAAGAGAGACTTCACAATATTTTAAAACCATTTCTGTGTATGACTTCAGTTCTAATAAAAGAATTTCACCAATTTCCTTTTTTTCAGTTTAATTAAAATCATTAAAGAGTCATACTTTATTGTATTGTTTTCTAATTTTTATTTTTATTTTTGGATAGTGGAACTATCTTTTAATCATATTCTTCTATTAAAATATAACATATTTAGCAGAAAAATTGAAGGCAATTTATAAAATATAAACATAACAATAATATTTATTTTAATGATTTTAATTTGATATTGGAATAATATCTACTGAAAATGTGTCACTTATAGAGTATTTGGTGGTAGAGAATCATTACTTAAACTTTGAAAAACATTTACTTGCGAAGAATATATTCATATTCTTTGAATATATTATTTTATGCCCAAATCTGCCATAATATGACATATTTACCTATTCTTTCATAATTACTGTATTTAAAAGTGAATTATAATTAAGCCCGATTAATTAGCAATAACAGAAAGAATAACATTTTAAACTTTTAACAATTTATTTTCCTCAATATGTGGGGACATACATAATTGAGAAAGCATTCTTAAAAGCTCTGTACAGATGATTATGACAATAATAATATTAGTACATTAATTTAAAATTAGTGTTTTCCAGATCACCATGTCTGATAAAGAACTTAAGCTGCTCAGAACGAATAGAATATGAGTTTGTTGCTGTATGTACCAATGCACATGAGAATCATTTCACCTAAGTTTTCAGGATTGGACAAGTCGTTATTAAGTAGAAAAGTCAATGATAAAAAGGCAGTCGATCAATATGAAAGCTAATCTAGTCAATGTTTGGCTATCACTGAGGATCAAAAGTCAGTGTCACTCACATAGAGACAGTAAAGAAAGATTCAGAATGTCTATGGTTTCATTGTCCTGACCTCACTTTTGTATTGAATACAAATTATGGTGCTGGAATTCTTGACTCTAGTTGCATAGAGGAACACAGGATGTATAGCACCTCCAGAAGCACAAGAGGACTAAAGGAAATGATCAACCTCAGGTTCAGAATCGGAAATATTTAACTTTGACTCTTATAAGGACAAGCTCAAAGATTAAACGGCTTTAAATGTTTCAGGATCTCAAGCGACTCACCCTTTTATAAAGAGTCATGAGAGAAGAAAAGGGTCTGAGAAATGCACCTTCACACTGAATAATGAGAAGAGGAGGAACCATAATATACAAACCATTATAAAATCTGGCATTAAAATATTCAGAATAGTGTAAGAATATTGGGCTTCACTCAAAAAAGCGGAGCCTTTGTCCAAGTGGGGTTTGAGAATTTAATTACCTGAACAGCTGGTTTCAGAATTCTAACTTGGGGAAAGAACTGTCTTTGTTTGGAGGAAAATACCTTTTTAAGCCTCGTGAAGGTGGAAGGAAAGACTCTGAAAGCACAGTTCTGCAGGAGTCATGCTGGCGAAGGCAATTTAATAATGCCTTGTACTAGATATAAACAGAAGTGCCAGGGGTGTGTGAGAGAATAAGGAGAAAAGGTGTAAGGGGGATTACCCAGCAGCCTGGCAGAGGATAAAACCTGAACCAAGGAAATGCTGTGAGGCTTTCAGCAAAGGAGTAGTTCCAATGAGGAATTTTAAGTTGTGAGGATTGCTAGGTCTCCTGTCTCCCCAACCCTTAATAAACCTTCATACATAAAATACACTGAGTTCTTCAGCAGCGTATGAAAATCTAGACTCAGCCTATCCCTAAATTTAAGTGAGAGAGAAGCTGAAATTCAAAAAGATCTTCAGAAATCAATCTTGGAATTTTGAAGAAAACACTTGACTCTCTACAATCTGTTTAATAGATGTTTGAAACAATTTCACAAAGAACTGAAAGAACACGTTTTAGAGTTATCTGGATTAAACAGACTACATAATATCTTTAACACACTTGTTGATAAACAAAAACAAGAGCTTTCAATTTGGCAGGAGTAGCCATCTCGAAATTAGGTAAATTGCAGCCTCTTTGTAAGCTCAATCAAAAGACACTCAGATCACTCTTTCCTCTGAGTCCGGCAGAGTTCTACACACAGAAACTGATCAATCAAATCTTAAGTGGGTTAACCTTGAAGTGATACTTTTCCTATTCAATTTTTGACACACACACACATATATATATCATATATATTCATATTTATTTATTTATTTTGGTTGGGAGGACTTTTTCAAATGCATGGAAAGAATTTCAGAGTACTGGTCTCTCTGGAAACATTTCTCAAAAGAAAACAAAACAACATCAACAACAGCAAAAAAAGAAATCTTTTTTCATGCAAAGAATGGACTTTTCTGGAAAATAGTCATTCAAACCACACATACAATAAATCAGAGAATGAGCTAGATTATGATGGGGTGGAAGGCAATCTTTAATCCAACAGCCTTGGGAGTACAGACTGAATGGAAGTGTTAGCAGAGAGAGAAGTAGGTCATTTAGTGTAAAGTCTAGGAAAGTAACATGGGAAGAGAAGCAACCCAGGGACAGCATAGAGAGCAATAAAACAGAAGAATCTAGGAGCATACTGGATCTGCGTATTACCTCATGAAGTTTGTCCCATAAAGAAAATAAAAGAATTAGAACTAGAGAGGAAGGGAGAAAAGCACACCAAAAATTCATACCAAAAATGCAGCCAGGAGAGCAAAGCATAACAGTAAAAGTGCAACAGAAATAATCAATGAAACAGTGTCAGGTAGTGCCTAAGAACAGACTCTAGATCCAGTACACCTGATTCAAATTCTAACTTGTTCAGTGCTTGTTGTGTCAACTTGGGTTACTTAATCAATCTATGCCTCAGTTTCCTCATCTGTAAAATGAGGATTTGTTTCTCATTAGGCCATAAAAATATAAATAAGTTAATCTACATGAAGCACTTACAATAGTGGTAAGCAGACTATGGGTCTTTAATAAATGAAGCTGATAATATTCAGTAATGATAATAACAGAATACAATAACTATTTGTATAAATAAATGCACTGTAAGACCAAATAACTAATATAAACAAGAATATATAATGGTTAGTGGAATAAGGAGATTCAAGAGGACAACTTGTGATATATAAAAATTTAGCTCAAGAGCAAAGGACCCAAAAGAAGATAGGGGCATGGAAATGAGTTTCCTCCTCCAGTGCTAAACAAAGAGTCACACACAGGTGGTCTAATTCAAATCAATCTGCATATTTCATATAGATGCAATTAGTTATATATGATTAATTGTCTTGGAAAATTGGCTTTTACCTTTTTAAGTATATTGTGCTCACTGGACAGGCCTCCATTCTGGCTTTGTTTATACATATACTTTCAACTTAAAAGTTCTAAACTGAGGCCTGGTGTGGTGGCACATGCCTATAATACAGGCAACTTAGGAGTTTGAGGTAGGAAGATAACAAGTGCCAGTTCAACCGAGGCAATTTAGCAAGACTCTGTCTCAAAACAAACAAAAAATAAAAATAAAAAGGGATGAGGATGTGACTCAGTGATAGGGCATCTCTGGGTCCAATCTTCAGTACCACACACACACACACACACACACACACACACACAAAGCAGAAAATGTTACATAAATTATGCCTGAGTTAGATTAAATTCCTCTCACTTGGCACAGAAGAACTTCAGGGGTAAAAGATCCATGTTAGCAAGTTTTTATCCACTTATATTTTAATGAGTATCTTGATATTCCTATAGCACTAATGGGGAATTGACACCCCCTTATAGGATCTACCTACCATTTGTGTAGAATGGACATTATTTACATAAATCATTTACAGATAAGGTATCTATGTTAATGATGTTTTCAGCATTACCATCAATCTGTGATCCTAAATGTGAAATATTTATTGGTCATTATAAAGTTTTGGAAATTTTAAATGACCTGAAATCACAAAAATTGTGTAGTGTCATTTTACAGAATAAGGAAGTACATAGATACAGATATGAGTTGGATGTTCTAAGATCCTATATCCTAGAGATAAAACCAAGACACCTACTCTGCACACATTTGACAAACCTTGCTTGCTCATACAGTACTTTCTCTATCCACACAATTATGATGGCTTTCAGAAGCCAGGATAAAAATGACAATACAAAGTTATCAAAAGTAGTAGTGACAAGACCATGATTATCTCAGCTATGGAAATAACGTCATGGAAATGTACAGTCTGTACACTTAAGCAGTTTTCACATGAATTGCCTAGATTGCTGCCCTGACTCTCTGTGTGTGTGTGTGTGTGTGTGTGTGTGTGTGTGTGTTAATTCTATGATCAAGTAAGTAAACTTCAGTTGTGTCTATTTTTGGGGGGTTGAGGGGTTTGCTGGGGATTGAACTCAGGAGCACTCAACCACTGAGTCACATCCCGAGCCCTGTTTTGTATTTTGTTTAGAGACAGGGTCTCACTGAGTTTCTTAGAGCCTTCCTGTTGCTAAGGCTGGCTTTGAACTTGCGATTCTCCTGTTTCAGCCTCCTGAACCACTGGGATTATAGGTGTGTGCCACCATGCCTAGCATTGAGCTGTCTTTTGATCCTTGCTTTTTACTAACCATTCCATTTTAGGTGTCTACAAAGTTTTTTCTTTTCTTTTCTTTTCTTTTTATTCTCTAGGTTGCAATTGACTTTGTAATAAATTATCCTTCAAGAAACTTGATTTAAAGAAAACAAGTGGTAATAAATAACCAAAAAATGCACTTTCCTATTCTACTCTTATTTTTTAAATAATTTGTTTAGTGTATGTGTATGTATGCACATATCTCCATATATCTCATGTCTGTATCTGTTTTCCTCTGTTATCTGTGTGTATTTGAATGTATATGACTTTTTTTGTTGCTTATCCTTGCCTTCTGTATTTGTTCTATGCGTCTAGGCAACCAACTGCATTTTTGAGAACATATTTTAATGAGTCTGTAGTTCCTAAGACTAGGGTCAGAAAAAATGGTAACTTCATATGCAGAGAATACTTATTAACAGAAATCAGGGTTTGGGGAAGAATGCTCCAGAAGGGTGGGGCAAAAGTAAAGTGCAGAAGGAGAAGTCCAGGGGGAAAGGAGAGGTCCATAGTCTGGGAATGAAGCTAAATTCTGCAGTTGAGAGACAAGCATAAAGATTACATAGCAGAAATTCCGAAGGCTATTTAAGAAACCAATTTCTTATCATTAAAACTTCTGTGATTTGTGATGCTCTAAATGCTAACTCTTCTGTTTTCCAGAATTCACACATAACTTTGCCAAACACACATTCATTACTTGGTGGTGATCTGAAGAATGAAATGACCAGAGCTGTACCTGGAAGTGTAAACACTGTAAAAAACAGACTCTGTGCCCAGGAAAGAGATGTGAGGTGAGAAGCACTTGGCAAGCAAGTGGCTGAAAAGTGGAGCTGGGACATACCCATTTTGTCCAAATACAGCAGCAGAAGTGGATCTTGGAAGAAGAATGACAGAAGGACACTAGGGTTACAGAATAAGGAACCATCAAGGGCCACTGCAGAGCCATAAGTTAACGTTATAATTATGTACATTTTCTCTTAAACCAGTTCATTTTGCAAGCACAGATACAGGCTGCAAAGAAATATAATCATTCTCTCACTACTTTCCCACAAGGCGTAACTTCATAAGAACTCCATTGTGAGAGAAACTTAGTTTATATTTCATGATATTTCATATAATAATAATGTAGTTCCTGTGTAACTGTACCACTAAAAATAGTACTATATCTCTGTAATTGCTAGCACAGTTGATAGCCTTTGTGTGTTAGCAGGAATGTGTCTCATTCCATAAATCATTTAAAAAGCTGCAGTGATCCAACAGTTCATAATCTTAAGCAAATAAAAATGAACATCTGTCTACTCCCCAGACAACTGAATGCATATACTGACCCTCAGCTCTTCTCCAGTTTCACTTTTTTGGTCGAAACCAGGAAAATAAAAGTTTATTTTGGTCACTTTTAATGTTTTTCTGGTATTCTTTTAGATCTTTATCTCCAAACAAAGTGTTAGAGAACTCTACATGTGGGTAATGTGGCTGCCCTAAAGCCTATTGTAGAAAAGCTCAATAGTTTACTCAGTTATATGAATTAGTGTTTCATCCTTGGTGAAACTGTATTCACAAATGTATAAGATTTACCTTAGAATAATATTCTTTTAAATAATCATTGTGGAGTTATCAAAGACAGGGAAAAGACACATAAGTGTTGAAAGTGTGACTTCCCTCTTTCTATGACTCTGTCGCTCAGAGGGAGAAATGGGGAAAGGATACCATTTTTTTTAACCTTAAAATATTGCTTAAAAATTAATCTGTATTATAAGATACTTGATTATGCTAATATAATTAATTTTAAAAAATATGCACAGTTATAGAAATATCCATGATGCAAAATTTTCACTAAGACTGGTCTTACCTCCTCTGCACTGACTAAAGGGAGGTATCATTTAATCAATGTTCATATGCTTCTTCCATCAGTTGAAAAAAACGACATAAGTTTGTATACAATGGTACCTGATATCTACATTTTTCCTGGTATAACATAGATATTGAATAAGTATTTGTAGTAGATACAGGCACTTTTGCTGGTCTAGCTTTACAGCCTTTAGCATCTAGTTTTATTTTAGGGAATCCTTCACAGTCAGCACGCGCTATTTGAATGAGCCTAAGCTCACCTCCAACCCACAAGACAGACCCACACATAGTTGTTTGGATAGTCTTCAAATGCCTGGCCCAAAGTAGTATGTCATTCAAACTAGTACAATTAAGACTCAATTCTAGGATGTTGGTTGAAATTTTGGAAATAAAAAAAAAACAAACTAAGCCTTACTTAATAATAACAATGTTGGCTGTAAAATTGACATGAACCTAGAAATGTCAGTGTTCTCTACATCAACAGTGTCTGTTTGACAAAGAGGTCAAAATAAAAATAAAAAGAGAGAGAGATTGAGAGAGGATAAATTTGGCTTATTTCATGTATTCCTGTCACACCTAAAGGCAGATACCTTTGTATTTTTCAGTCATTCAATCATTTTTAAACTTTTATTAATGTGAATAGTGTGATGGATATTTGTCAGTGAAAGAATTCTGATCAATATATTTTAAAGTTTTTCATGTTATCTCTAAAGTGAATAGTGTGGTCCACTCTTGAAAAAAAAATGTGCCAAATTCCACCCTCCAGTAGGTCATATTTCTGGGACTGACTGGGAGAGCTGCAGATGACTTTCTTCAGATCTAACTAAAGAATATGCCTTAGAAAATGTTGGTGGAGCACTCGAAAAGAATACATTATTTGTATTTTTCCAACTATTCCTCTTAAATGGGAGGGTGTAATAAGCACCTTCTAAGGCAAATTGAAATAATTCCACCTGCGGCTTCTCATGACTGTGGAATCCCTGCTCTTGAGCTTGAGCTAGAATTAATGACCAGTAGAAAAATGCACTTGTGCAATATCACTTCTGAAACTGAGTAATAGAAAGAGTGGCTTCCCCTCTAGGACCTTCTCTTGCTCTGTGTTACAGTGCCCACAATGCCACCAAGCAATCCTGTAAAAAGGCTTATGTGAGTGAGCCTTGGAATTAGATAAGCACCAGTCAGTCCTCAGAATAGAATGCAGCTCCAGGCCATATGTTGACTACAGACTCATGAGACATCTTAAGGCATGACATGTAGGTAGACTGAATTCACATCTTTGAACCAGAGAAAGTGCAAAATAAGAAATGAATGCTGACTAGGCCTGGTGATACACACCTATAATCCCAGTGACTTGGGAGGTTGAGGCAGGAGGATTACAAGTTCAAAGCCAGCCTCAACAACTTTATGAGTCCTAAGCTCCTTGGTGAGACCCTATCTGAAAATAAAAAAGAAAAAGACTGGAAATGTGGCTAGGTGGTAAGGTGCCCCTGGGTTCAATCCCTAGTACCCTCAAACAAAAAACAAAACAAGCAAAAGAAATGGATGTTGGTTTTTATTTTCATTTTTGAGGGGGATGGTACTGGGGATTTGCACTAAGGGCCTCATACTTGCTAATCATGCCCTCTACCACTAAGCTACACCCACAATCCATGATGCTGTTCAAGTGCTAGGTTTTGGAGTAATCTGTTACACAGAAATAGATAACAAATATGTAGGAGTACAATGAGGGTCAGTGCTAATAAAATGAAATCAGAGATTCTGTTGTAAAACTGAAGCAATCTTTTGCTACCAACTAGCAAATGGCATCCAATGCAGTAAAATTTAAGTTGTTTTGACTTCATTTGAATTTATCAGTGGACACTATCATGACACTAGGACAAGGATGATGTCATATCTTCTAATCAGACTTGGTATACTCACTTTTTCTGTCTTTATATTATTAGTGGGTCATGATGTTATTCTATGTAGTGTTTTGAAACTGGGACAGCTGAACTCACTATTCTACTATCTTCCCTTAATACCTTTAAAATACAAACCAATTGTGTAAAGTAATTGCAAAGAAACTTCACTTCTGTGGATATGCATCAATGAAATGAAGCCTGAAAAATCTGAAGGCCATCCAGGCAGAAATTTGCTAAAAAATTTCCCCAGAGGATTTTTTATGTCAACCACATTCACTTATATATGTTCACTTTTAGAGTTAAAGATTTCATAAAACTTTTGTGAATTGTCTTAAGGTTCATATCTGTTCGGTTTCTAAAGTTAGTTTATATATCTAAGAATTCAGAAGCCTAAGATCTAATCTTGCTAAAATAAACTATCTTTGGAGCAAGGAAGAAATCTATAACAATATGCAAATCAAAGGACAGCAGAGAGAAAGAGAGAGAGAGAGAGAGAGAGAGAGAGAGAGAGAGAGAGAAGGAGGAGAAGGAGGAGGAAGGGGAGAAGAGAGAAATTTCTAGATCTCTATTTCCAGATTCTTTTATAAAGTACCATTTTCTAATAAAATTGGTACAGCAGTGACCAGATTCTTCCATATATCATCAATGAACAATTAAATCCCTTCTTTCAAAAGCGCGAGTTGAAAAGAAGGATAAGATATGTTAATCCAAGACTTCTCTCTTAGTGAGAAAATCAAACATCTACTTTTTATCAGAGTGTTAAAGGAATAAGTGATACCCTTAATAGATATTTTTCCATCTCATTGTGCCTTCTATTCCACAGAGCTATTCATTTACTTATTCAGTAAGCCTTTTCAAACTTGAATGCACATAGAGATCACATGGAATCTCATGAAATATGAATTTGATTCACTTGCTCTAGGGTGGGGTTTGATATTCTGCTTTTCTAACAAGTTACCAGATGATGTTAGTCTATGGACTATATTCTAAAGAAGACTTTAGAATATCTGATATTTTATGACACTTTTTCTGTTTTTTTTTTTTTTTTTTTGGTGGTGGTTGTTGTTTTTTATTTGTCTTCCAGGTACTGGGAATTGAACCCAGAGGTAATTTACAACTGAGTTATATCTCTGGCCTTTTGTATTTTTATTTTTATTTGAGACAGGGGCTTGCTAAATTGCCCAGGCTGGTCTCAAACTTCCAATCCTCCTGACTCAACGTCCAGAGTAGCTAGGATTATAGGCCAGCACTCCTTAAACAACTATTGGGATTATATGCAGATACTGTTCTCGAGGAACCTATAGTATATGCAAATAGAAGAGTCAATCTGTGTTTAAGAATAGTTCACTTAATTACAAAATTAGTAGCGATTACAGTATTGAGAGGGTGCAGACAGGTCTGGTTTCATGGGTATGTGACCTATGCTGTCTCACAGGACTGAAGGGCCCACACTTATTTCAATGTCCTGCTATTTCTATCTTGAAATTCTTAGTTGTGAGCAGAGACATCTCATCTTCATTTTGTCCTGGGCCCCACACACTGCATAAGTAGTCCTCAGTATGGACAATGCTCTATGGGGCATGAAAGAGGTTGAAACCACCTCCTACTGAAAGGAATAAGAAGTAATTTCAAAAGGTAGAATGGCCAAATCTGAACAGAGGTGTATGTGGTTAAGCTATGGGGAAGAACAATCTGGGCGGAGAAGTTGGCGCAATCAAAGGAAGGAAGACTAACAGGATGGCGTGTGGGAGGAATGGCAAGTAGTTCAGTCTGACTGGAACATAAAATGCTGAACACATAGGAGACACTCAATAAATTTTGGTTGAATGAAGTTCTGCTGAATGAGTTACCCTGAGATCAACGTCCTGTCTGTATTGCCAACCGAGGAGAAACAGTGACACCACTGTTACTCTGCAGCCAGTACTGAGGCCTGCACTTTTAGAAGTTCCAAAGAGGAGATGGTTGAGAGTAAAGATTCTAATAAGATTTGTTAACAGATTCGCTTCCCAGTCCGCAAAATGGTAGGCTCTTTAACTTGTCACCGCACGTCCCTTAAGTGACTAGGGATGGGGTGGTAATTTTCTTTCACTGATATTTTACATTTTAGTTTCTGTCCTTTTGGGAAAGTTTTATTTTACATTTTGGACATTTTAAGGGAAGTATTCACAGAAACAACAATTACAAAAAAGTTGTTGCCTTGGAACAGAATTAGAAACTGAGGTTAAGCTGTTACTTCAATACCCAATTTCAAGTGCGAATAGCAATGATCCATGTGGGAACAAGTGCTCATGTCATGCATGGAGAAACGCATGCAGAACGGTGTGAAAGGGCAGAAATAACCACATCACAGTGGAAGAGCAGTGCGCAGTTTTTGCTATTTTTCTCCTTATTAGATGTGCATTGTGAACCTAGGCTTTTATTTGTCTGCTTTTGTACCAGGAAGGCTAGAATCTTGAAATAAATGCACTTGGGGAAGAAATTCAACTTGCTAAGGCTTGTCTTTCTGTTTTAAAATTAGTGTTTTGTGTTCAAACTGACAGCTGAGGAAGTTTTCGTCCCTGAGGAGCAGTGCTCCTTTGCTTTTTCACTCTTTAGGCCTCTCGGAACCTTTCCTGGGAACTCATCAGTGACCTCCTCCCCCAGCCCTGCAGGGACAGATTAAGTAGACAGGACTAGTGGATGCCATGGGCAGAGTCACCCAATCAGTTCCCATTCGAGAACTCACAGGCCAGAATATTCATTACATTGCCAACAAAGTATCATCTCTAGGGCCAGCTCTGTGCCAAGGCTCTCCCTGAAACCAGGAGCAAAAGCAACAGGCCTTACTTGTGGGGGACATCACAGCAACGAAATATGCTCTTGACCCTTAAATCCCCTTTGCTGGCTACCCTATAGGTACTTTTGCACAGTTTCGTATTAGAGGAATGTTTTATAAAAATCTTGTATAAACTAGACCCGGTGCTTTACAAATGATGTATTAGCTCAGTTTCTTTTTTTTTTCTTCCTTTTTTGCAATTGTATTAATTGTAATTATCTTTCATAGCCCTACAATAACTTTTCAAAATAAGACCTTTAAAGCAAATGGAGTGTGCTTCAAAAGTTTATCTCTATATTTTCTTTTTAGTTATAGAAGACAGTAGAGTCTGTTTTGACATATTTATACAAACATGGAGTATATCTTATTCTAACTAGGATCCCAGTTTTGTAATGTACACAATGTCAAGATTCACTGTGGTGTGTTCATATACATACATAGGAAAGTTATGTCAGATTCATTCCTCTGCATCAATAGATTTTAAGAAACCTCAAATATTTAATCTTATGATTTCGTGCTTTCTTACAGAGGAAAACAAAACAAAACAAGACAAAATCCTAACTAGAATGAAGAAGCAAATTTCTTTCTGTTTTATTTGAGAGCAGAGGTCTGTTTAAAAAGTATGTGTCATTAGTAGATTTTCTTTCTTCTTCTTCTTTTTTTTTTTTTTTTTTTGAGACAGGGTTTCCTAAGTTGCCAAGGTTGGCCAATCCTACAATCTCAGCCTCCCAAGTAGCTGGGATTACTGTCATAAATTACTAGACCCAGGTTTCAATAGATAATCGTAATTCAAAAAGCAGGAGACAAAATATTCCTGAATTGCAATAAAGATGGGTAAAGTCATATGTAAAAGTTTTTCTTCATCTTCAGAGTCTTAACTTAAAAAATCAACTCTTTTGATCTTCTGTCTGTTGGTTGGTGTTGTATTTCTCCTGTCGGCTGACTTTACACATACAGTTTAAGTACATATTGTTTCTGAATACATTGCAAACTTGGTCATATGGGTAAACTTTATCCTATATGGTTTGTTTTGGAGGACTTCATTGCTTCAACTAGAAAGACAGTTTGTAAATACTACTTTCCTTCTGTATCTGAAATTAAGTGAAATGTGCCAACTGAGGAAAGAAGTTAACTTCTTGGTTCTGAGTCTTTCTGGCTTTTGAACAGAAGTAAAACAGAGCCACTTTACAATGCTGTTGCTTAAAATTATTTCACAGCTATGGTACCTGGGACAGTCATTCTTTAGAAAGTACATCCCTTATTATGGAGACATTTGCATGCACAGAGGACAGAATAATGTCATTCAATTGGCAAGTCTCCACAGTCAGACTGAAGTGTGAAGTGCTGCAATTAATTGGGATGTTTTAGACAAAACCTATTAGCCAAATAGTTTAAGGAATTGTGGGATATGGTTTCTCACTTCAGTTATTCAATAATTACTTTCAATTTCATTTTGGCTATGAAAATGTGCCAATGGATATCAGATTTGGGTCATTTTGGTCTGAGTGAATCAGCCAGCACTGTTGCCATAGTGAAAGATTTAGGAAATGTGCACTCAACTGATGTGTGAGGATAGGGGATTTTTAATTTATCCTTAAATCCCTGAACACATGTTTGCACAGTTTTCCTCTTGCAATTAAACATTTTATATTTCAGAAACCATAACCATAAGAAATAGGTCTGAATGAAATAGCTGTTAGGCTTAAGAAAAAAGAAAGTTAAGCAAGACAAAGAATGACATCATTGCACATGGTTTTGATGGTGGCTAATATAATTTATTTTTTCAACTTAACCTCATAATTTCTAGGAAACATCCAAAGATACACAAAGAAAGTTTAGATCATTTTTTATGGTAATAAGATAGTGCACATGCAGCTTGAAAGAATGACTAGATTCATCACTGGAAGTCTGAGGTTGTCACTCATGAAATATTATACTAGCAGACTGGGGAAAAAAACACTTAACTTGAAGGGAAAAGTTCTTAACATTATGCTAAGAAGCCAATCACAAAAGAACACATATTATATTGTTCCGCTTATGTGAAAAATCAGGAATAGGCAAATTTATAGAGGCAGAAAATAGACTAGGTTTGCTTGAGGCTGGGAGACATTTGGGGAGAATATAGGAAACAATGACTAAAGGGCACAGGGTTCCCCTTCTCGATGATGAAAACATTTTAAAATTGCCAATGGTAATAATTCCACATATTTGTATACTAAGAATCATTGAAGGGGCATGTGAATTATTTCTCAATAAAGCTGTTTTATAAAAACAGAAACCTTTGTCATGTACCATTTCCATTTAATTATTTGCCCTACTTCTCTAAAATAAGAATGTCTTTGTAACTTTAACTTTGAAATAGCCCATATGCCTGAGTATTTATCCAATTTTCAGCTCCTAGGTGGGACTGATAAACTTGTAAGTAGGAGAAATGGGAGTGGTTTTTCTCCTCAGGGCTCTGATTTTAGCCCAAACAGTTATATAGACATCAAAGAGCACCCCAGGACAGCCAGAATAGAACAGCTGCAGACCTCCTTTGATCTCTGCTCAATGACCTCTTCTCACATTTAGTGTCCCTTTTAGTCTGGGGTATTTTTCAAGTCCCTATTCCTTCTAGGAAAACTGCAGACTTAGGGCTAGTACTAGTAGCCAAGGCATTTTGCATAAGCTAGAGGCCTGTATTCATAAGTGTCTTCCTGGTGGAGTGTGTGTGTTCTCTATGCCTATTTAGGATTGAGATCTTTGATTTTCAAATATCCTCTTCCTGACATGATAACCTCCCTATATGTTGTAATTGGACTGCAATTAGAAAGGGAACCTTGATAATTCAGAGCATGCCATTTGTGGGCTGTCCAGGTCTTTTGTCTCTACAGTATTAATCATTCCACTGAAGTTGTTCTTTTTATAAGGTAAATTAGATGGAGGAAAGAAATTCTCAAATCAGGTAATTAGTTACCAGTTCTAACAGATTACTTGAAAAATAAGCAGCTGAAATAAACAGAGATTTTGATTTTTCATTTCCCTCTTTCTGTGGAAAAAGAATTATCATGGTTATGATGTTTGTACAACTGTGGACCTTCTGTTCTTATTCAGGCATGCTTTCTGAGGTCTGTTACTTCAAAACTGAATATGACTTATTTTATAGAACCCATTTCATTCCATTTAACACACCAAAAATACATTAGGTACAGATTATGGAGAAGACACTATATTTCTGCTCTGGTGGAAAATTTAAAGGGGCAATAAACAAACACTCAGTAGTAGGGGATCCTCCAATAAAGGAGGCTTTCTACACCCAAGAAAAACCTATGATACAGAAAGGAAATATGATATGCAATAAATGATTAAAAAATAGAAGATAGATTTATCCAGTTTGATAAGTAGAGTTCTGGTTTAATGGAAAAAGTGAAATTTGAACAATTCAGCACTTTTTTGTCAAAAATGCATTATACAGATAGCATCTTGGGAACCTGAATATATTTATGCCCCTACTTATCCCCAAGTGTATCTATCTGAAACAAAGAATGATCTGTGGATTTCTTGTGATATAACAGAAAATTATTTACCAGTTCAGTGCTTTGGTGAGCCTACTATGAAAAGAGCTTAACACATTTGTGTCCATTAACTTTTTGGTTTCATTTTTGTTCCCATTAGCACTTAGGCTATTAGAAGATAAACAACAAGAGGAATGTGTTATTACACATTAGTCAATGCAATCAAACAGTACATATATTTACTTCTTATTGATATAATGCCTGTCCTAAGAGAAAATTAAAATGTTGATCATGTTGATAATTTTTCTCCAGTGAATTAGAGATAGGCTTATAAAAGTGGATTACTGGTGCTCAAGAAATAGGGCTGAGGATGTACCTTTATGGTAGAGTGTTTAGCACATTCAAGACCCTGTGTACAACCCCAGGATTGCCAAATAAACAAATAGGCACATTCTTACTTGAAATCTATTCTTTTCTGCTGGAGAAGTATAGACCATCTATGAGAAGTCCCAATGATTCAGTCTTTCTCTAGATCCTGCAGCAACTGTGATTCCTGATCACAGTTTGTTTCACTGCTAAAATGAAAACTCATTCAGAGTAGGGCTTTCTTCCCTGTTGCATGCTAAGAGACATAGTAAGCAAATATTATTTCATTACTACATGAATGAAGAAGAATCACGGTAGAGCGTATAGATTACGATTTTAAAAGTATGACATTATCTTAGTTCACACGTTTATTAGAAAAACTGAGGTGCTTACTTCCTCTAACTGTGCCTTAAATGTACTTTTCAGACTTCTACTCCATAAAATTCCCCATTCAGTTTTGCTTTATGTTGACATGACTGCTTCTCTTGGTTGAATTCCAGATCTTGCTTAAGCATCTGATAAAGGAGGACTTAGAGAAGTATTTAGAAGGGCATTCTGAGAACTGGGATCTGGAAAATGAAGAGGAATATTTGCTGGAAACTGAAGTGTGTTTACTGGAAGCTGAAATGTGAAACACTGCAGCTCAAAGAACTGCAACCATTGTGGAGGAGGACACAGGTTAGTTCAAAAGGGATTGTCTTTCATACCAATGCTTAGAGTAAAACACAAGCAAGAAATTAGGGCAATAAGGTGCAAATCTAGAGGTCATGTGAGGGAGAAATGAGGAACAATGGTGCTCAACCAGGACCTAAATCAGCCATGGAACCTGACTTGGCCTTTTTCATATAATACCCAGTGAGCCAATGTGGCTAGAAAACACTACATCTGCTTTGACTTCTCTATTTGTTCTTGACTTTCTTGCACTTTCACTGGTCATTTAATTTGTAGTAGATACTACTACATGTAGTATGTATTTATTGACTGAATGAAAAAAATCAATAAATCTTTCAATTTCTAGTTAGTTTTGTCTTTTGGGTTCTACTGAAATATTTCATAATAATGAATATGCTTTCAAATAATATGAGATTGTGAGAATCATAAGGATTATTGTCAAAGCAATTAACTACTGCAGTTTAAATGCCATGTGTGAATAGAAAATAACCACATTAAGTTCATATTCAAAATATAGATTTGTTCAAGAATGAAGTAATGATATTTAATTAAATTTATTTCCCAGATTAACATTCTATGCTCAAATTTAATGATGCCAGCAAAATGATCATTCACCAATTGATTCATTCTAATATTTAATTTACAGCCATCCCTCCTTATTTCTGGGCTCCATATCCATAGGTTCAACCAGTGTAAAATTTCTGAACATGTACAAACTATTTTTACTTGTTGTCATTCCATAAATAACACAAAAGGACAGTTACCTAGATAGAATTTACATTGTGTCTGAGATATTTTGAATAATATAGAGAGGTTTAAAGTATAAGGGAATAGTATGTAGGTTATATGCAAATACTGTGCCATTTTATTTAAGGGCTTGGTTGTTGTTAATTTTTATATGGGAAGAAAGTCCTAGAACAAATCCCTTGTGGATATTGATAGATTACTATATCCATTTTCTGATTATGTGTTGTTTTTTGTTGAAAAAGACAATCAACTTTAGAATTATGCTATATAAAACTTAGTGGACAATATTGTTCATTCTGTTTTGCTTTCTCCAGGTACTCTCATTTTCCAGTTAATATTGCACTGATAATAACCTTGATCTATGATCAGTAGTATCAGCTCTCAATAGATATGACTACATAAATCTATATCTAATTATGATATATTATATTTATTAATTATAATTTTTGAAAGCTATGATAAATTGGAATTGAGAACCAAGACTTTTTTTTTAAATGTTTATTCCTTTTAAAATGTAATTAATTACTTGAGCTTTTGCAAGGAGATACAGAACGTTCCAGATTGGGAGAAAGAGAGATAACAGGAATGCCATTTCTGTCACCTGTCTATACAAGACTGGGTGTCACTAATGCAGAAAGGTATTGTAGTGGACCTCAGTTTACCTGTGTCTATGCCTGGGATACAATATCTGCCAAATGACTCCAGGAAGCTTATTGGACCAGAAAACAGCCACCAGAAGGACCATAGGTCCTTCTCTATCAAGGATCCTCCTCCTCCTACCTCATGTTCTCAAATTCTGAAACCAAAATTGGAAACCAAAAGTAAACAAAAGGAATGTCATGTGTGATTATATTATTCTCAGGAAAAGGCAATGGGTATGTGATCATCTTGACCCAGAGAAGTTTCTTAGAAAGCTGAGGCCAAAAGGGTGGGATGAAAGAATACAGGTGCAAATTCTGGCAAGGAGGAGGACTGGTATTCAGTCTGCTCAGATCAGGCCATCACAGAACTTCAAATGTCAACACCTTCCCTTTGCTTGGTCCCCATGCTGAAACAGAAACAATAGAACAACAAATCAGGTTAAAATAAACAACAAATAATAGTGAGTAAAATGTTAATAATAAATAAAGAGGTACAATAAAATAATTTTTTAAAAGATAAAAAATGCATAACATTTTTAAAGCCAGTTACTCTAATGTTCATCACAAAATTCCCATTTATGGTTAAAATAATTACACTATATCAGAAAGTTTCTACTTATCCTCTTTTATATGTTGAACAATGTAAATTTAATACTGAAAGCACAACTTTGGCTTTGGCTAGGTTGAGAGCAGGAGGCAGTTCATGGAGCACACATGAACATTTGGAATGCCAAGCTTTCTGAAAGGCATAGTTAACAGCAAAGGACTGTCCACAACGGGTACGGGCAATAGCTGTTATTGGCTTAGAAGGTAAACATAACTGTGAAAATATAGTTCTTGGAAAAGATCTATCTTTTTTTTATACACCAGAGGAAATATTATTACATTTAGAGTCTGCTCCTCAATTGTTACCAATAACTAATTCTTCTAGTAGTGTACGCTCTGTTTTGAGTAGATGATTCTTTCAACCATCTTGAATATTTTAAATTAAAGTTAAAATGTTTTCAGAGTGCAAGCACTGCTCCAGGGCTTGAGGCCAATATCCATCAATTGCTTTGCTCTTTCGGTTGAGTGCGAGTCTCATCCATGACAGCTTTCTGTAAATTAGAGATAAAGACGTATTCTGCCTTTCTAACATTTTCCATGCAGCTTGATAACTTGTGCATCTTTTCTTTTTTGGGGCCAAAAAAGAAGATAATTCGTGTTAGATTTACTCTTTCTTTTTCTGGTCAATTATTTGCCTCAAGTTTGTATAAAGTTTACTTCATATTAGCAATCTGATTAAAGTCACAAATTGTGGTCAGATGCAAACTGTGTTCCATTAAAAGGAACATGTGTCTTTTTATAAGACAAATGATTTTTAAAACCGCTTTTAAACATAACAAGATTTAGAAACTGAGATATACATTGATTTTACCATATGGCACTTGTCCAAGCTTTGTGAAGCTCTCAAAAATATCTTATCAAAGCCTATCTCATCCATTAGTATATACCACTTAGTCTTTGTAAGAAAAATATTCTTCAACCATTTAAAGTTTAATTATCTTTGTCATTATAATTATTGTTACTGTAACAAGACTTAAAAACATAATTCCTATTTACTTGAATTTAGCTTTTATTTATTTTCCTTTATTAATTAGAAGATCTTCTATTTACTGAGAATAGGAATATAATTTCACACTTATAGTTTAATATATACAAATAAATTGTATTGTGTAATACAATGATGAATTTCTATTGCATTTATGTAGAAATTTGCATTTCTATGATTTTTGTTTTCATACTTACTATATTTATTTCTCATATCAAGGTTGTAGCAGTTTCTAGTTGCAGTGACTAGATCTTGCTTTTTCTGTCAAAATAGATATAAAACTAAGTCTTATATTCAGGATGGACTTTGAAATTTTGCACTATATGAATGATTGCCGAAACTCAAAGTTGAACTGGAATGTTAAGAATATGGGAAGAATACAAATTCCTACTTCTGTGACTTTCTGGACTCTTACATATGCATCCCTTTAGTTCCTTATATCATAGTGTGGGATGTATATGTGCACAGGTTGTTTTCCCACTCAGCGTTATCCATGAATTATGTGCAATTCTCTTTCATTCCCCCTTCCAGTCATTAGAGTAGGTGATGAATGAGGCAGACCCTAAGGGACTCCACAGAAAATGCTGTCTCCCAAAGATCTCCATGCCAACCATATCTGGTTAGGATGTCATTCCCTTTGTGTGTTACTTCTCTTCTCTTTGGTTAGTTATATCTACTAGAAGTATTTTAAAGTATGATTTCACCAGACACTGTATCAAATGCTTTACTAAAGTGCATCTACTGTATCCTTTCATCTTCTGTTCTTGTCTGTACTAAAATGTAGATCCTCCCTGTTGCCAGATGCTTCTACATCCCTCTCGTTTTCCAAAAAGAAGTCTGCAATTCCCCACAGCTGTGGCAGGCTTCCCCCTCCCTATTTCTCTTTCCAGTCTCTCATCTTTAGGCTATCTCCCTGAGAGGAGAAGCCACTCTATATCTTCTCCTCTCAACTGCACACAACTTCTTGGACTAGCTCCCAGTAAAAAATTCTAAAGCTTCCTCCCTTCAGCCACATGATTTAAAACCATTCCTCAACACAGGAAGACCAGGATACTTAACTTTATTCTAAAGAAGTAGTCTACCTTTCTGCCATTCCATGGTCCACAAGATGGAGATACTAGCTGAAAGAAGGATCACTACTCCAATTGTATTAGAAGTAATAGCCCTTCATAAACATATCAACTACTATGCCTTTAATATTATAAAACTTGAAACTGTTCAGGTTTGGAGTTCAGTATGAGTATGAAAGGCAAAGGAGACACAAATTTTGGGCAATGATTCATGTCAAATAATACATGTAGAGAAGAGTATTTTCTAGAATGCAAGTCATACTAACAAAGGAAAGAAAACTAATTTAATGGAATAACTTAGACACTGACTTTAGGAAGAAGGTTGTAGGCATGATTCTAAATATCTTTGTGAAGAGAAAAATACAAGTGTTAGTCATCACATATTTTAAATGACTGGGTACTTCATTTTTGCTGAATATTTGATATTAGATGAGTATGTGCGAATACTTACAATTACAGTTTTCTCCAGACTTTCTAAGTGTTTACCAAAAATAAACATAATGGAAATAGCTTTTCAACGGAGGAGGATGAGAAATACTGGCCAAATTCAATACTACCACATCTCAGCAAAGATTCCTTTTATCCCTTGAGGGTCTGTGAAATCTGACACTGTTCTGCAGGCAGACTGAAGCAGTGTGTCCAGAACACCATCCAACATCAGAGGACATGTGGCTTCAGCTTCAACAACCTCGACAGATGTGTACATCTCCATTACAGAACTGGGGCACACAGGCATGTAGATGCCCTTGCCCTTGGTTACTTCTGCTTTATAAATGCAAATACCAGCTTAATTAAATCATAGACTCAAATAAGCTTCCCAGAGTACAGAAATGAGCCTCCACTGAAAATATCTTGATTTGAAAACAGTCAGAGGAAAACACATCTATGAGTTTAAGAAGCATTTAGAAGGTCGTGTTGTCAGACACATCAATGACCTGCTGCAAGGCTTTTCCTAATATTAAACTGTGAGGGATCATCCACACACAGGCAGCATGCACTTATAAACCAAAGCACAGATAGGTTGGATATGATACAGTGGTTTTAAACTGTGCTTTAATTTGCAGCTATTTGAGCTACTTCCATTTTTTACAGATATTGAAAATTGGAAATGAGTCAAGCAGTAGCGTGTTCCAACATATTGCTCCAAGTAACAGCATATTGGTTCACTATGTACAGTGAGAGTCTGAAAATTAATAACCAAGCAAGACACTTAGCTTAAAAAAATCACAAAATAAGAGACTAGAACAGGCTTTTATTAAAGCCTGCTTTGGGGCTGGGGGAAAGTGCTATATAGGTAGAATCTAAAAGTACAGCAATGTCACTTTCTGTGATACTGGCCAAATGCATGTCTTCTTTGAGCTGCAGTTGTCACGTCTATTAAATGAGAAACAAGCCAGTTATTTGTGTGCATAATCAGTGTGAGAATAAAATAAGATAATGTCTCAATACATTATTATCATTGTAACTGTTAGTATTAGCTAGTGGAATCTGTTTTTACCCAATTATTTATATAAAGTTTTTCATAGTTTTTCAAATATCTCTTTTACTTTATCCATTCACCCATCTGTCCTTTCATTTATCAAACACTGAATTTATCAAACACTGAATTAATATATATATATATACATAAAATTCATATATATAGTTATTTATGTTTTCTTTCCTCATAAATCTCTTATCTGATAGGTAAGATGAACATAAATAATTATAAAAATTTACAAATAAAAATAGTTGAATAGCAAATAGCTCAATGAAATAAAAATTATCCAACTCTTTGCTGGAGAAGTACAGAAGCACTCCAAAGAGGGTGTCATGGTAGACTTTATCAATTTGGCTGGATTATGGGATTTCCAGAAGTTGGTCAAACATTTGTGTGAGTGTTTGTATGAGAGTGTTTTTAGGTGATATTAATATTTAAATGGATGGACATGAGTAAAGCAAATTGTCTTTCATAATGGGAGTGGGCCTCATCAGGTCAGTTGAAGGTTTTAATGGAACGAAAAGGTGACCTTCTGCTGAGATATAGAATTTCCCATCTGACAGCATTTTGGTCTTCACACACACTAAGGATAATATTTTCTATAATGAAAATCACATAATTAAAGACAAGAAAGTTGGTTTAAAAGAATAACAGATTAAGTCTCAAAACCAAGCTGCAGCTACACAATTCTAAATATCTTTGTAAGGTACAAAGCTTGAGCATATATCTCTTTTTCTTGAGAAACTTAATACTCCCAGTTCCACTTGTGCCAAACATAAAAGTTGAGTGAGAATTTGAGATGTGAGCGATGAGGTAAAAGATCTTAAAAGGGGAGAGACCTGAGTGTGAGAAATTGGAGTTGAACTCCAACCTCAGCGTGGGATGTCAGGATGAGGGATTCCTATGGCATCCAGAGGTAAGAGTTGAGTTTGCGTGTGAGATCATAGAAGTGACTTGTAAGCCACACTAAAGTATTTAGATGTTAACCTATAGGAAATGAGAAGCCATTTGAAGGATTTAAGCAAGGAAATAAGATGATTAAATTTGCATTTTAAAAGATTACTATAGCTGCAGTGTCAGATATGGATTAGAGAGGGTCAAGGCTGCCGGCTGGGAGATTATTGAACCAGTGTAAGCCAGGATAATGAGGTCCTGCACTAAGTCAGCAGTGGTGGAAATGGAAATGAGATGGATATAAAAGATATGAAAGAGATAGAATCAATAAAATTTAATAAATGACTTGGCATGGGCATAATAAGATTTTTAGATAAGTTAAATGTGACATTCAGGCTTGGAGCAGTGGATGGAACCTCTACTATAATACCGATGGAGGAGGAGGTTTGAGAAAAATGAAACTTGGTACATTTAAGTATACCAAGTGACACTTATGACACATTCAGTCGTCCCAGAAAAAGATGTCTAACTGGCAGTCATATGTACAGAAAAAGAGATAAGTAGAAAAATCAGTGCTAGAGCTATAAAGTCAGGGTTTTATTACATAGAAAAATTATGGGTGTTGATAAGATCACTCAAGAAACCTGTTGAAAGTAGATGAAAATGGCAGGCAGAACCTTTCCTGCCTAAGGACATGTCTGAGGTTAGGATTAGGGTAAAAGTCCCTTTACAATACAGTCTTCAGAAAACAGCAGATGTTTAATTTAAACACTAGTTATGACTTATATAAACACCTAGTTTGATACAACTTTGCATGCTGTCATCTATTTTTTAACTTCATTATGAATTCTCTCTGCAGAGTCAGAATTTTAGTGAAATACAAAAACTTTAGAAATCTTAGAAAAAGAAAATTGTTCATGATTTAACATTGATGCTCTTGACTTTGGAGACTGAGGAAAAAGGATTGAAAGTTTGAGCAAGTCTGGGAAACTTCATGAGACTCTGTCTCAAAACAAAACATTAAAAGGACTGGGGGTATAGTTCAGTGAAGAGTGCTTGTCTAGCATGCACAAGTTCTGGGTTCAATCCCTAGTAGTGAAAACAAAAATTCGAAGCTCTATGACCTGTGGTTGGTTACCTTAAGGTAGCATATATTTGCTTTTTCTTTCAGAGTATATTCCCTCAACTGAAAAATAACACAACTTTTAAAACAAATGAATGCTAAATGAATTAATCTTTAGCCCATTAACTCCCAAGTTTTCAGTTCTGCAAATAGCACAACAAAATTTACACAGGTGTTTTAAAATAGGTTGACAATCATAATCTAGTGATCATATATGCTATTATATTACTTAACATTAATTGACATTAAGTAATATTACTATATTTTAGTTATATTCTTATTCCTATTATATGCATATAATTGTAGTATAGATTATGTACTATGTTTTTATAGGAATTCCATTACTGGGATAATGGGAAAAAAATGGATGAAGGTCATGTCTAGTACTAATGTTCCTTGGTTCTGTGGTTAGTATACTTCTAAATAAACAGATCTTCAGGGTTGCATTACTTTATTGTATGTGATTATCGGGTATTTCAGGCATAATCCATAACTTATAATTGTTTTAAATAACAAAGATTTTATAGCACCCTGTGTTCATCCTCATCAGTGGCCATGAGGAAGGTATTTTCTGTGACAGTATAACTCTTACAGAACTTACAGAAGCATGAGTCTTGTAAAGCTTTAAGTCTTAAGAGCATTACAGGGCAACCTATGACCCTCAGTCCAAATCTGGTTCTTGGTCAGCTTTTATGCCACTCAGGAACTAAATGTATTTTGACATTGTTGCAGAATGGTAGTCGTAGAAGATGAAGAAGAAGAGGAAAGGAAGTGAAGAAGAGGAAGGGAAAGAAAAGGAAAAAAAAAGAAGGATGAGAAGGAGAAGGAGAGATGGGAAATGGGAGAAGTAGTAGCAGTGACCGAGATCATATGTGACCATACAGCTAAATCTTCTGTAAATATACTCCCCATCTTACCAACTTTAGAGAGAAAAATTGCTGATACCTGCATAAAATTCATATCTATAAACAAGTCCAAGTCTGAAAACAATCAGATTAATGTAACAAATAAATTAATCCACCAGTACCAAAAAACAAACAAGGAAAAAATCCTCTTTTCTTTCTTTAAACTGGCATAATGTATCAGTAACTTTTATCTGTTTTCATTCACCTGAAATCCTTCCTTTGTTTACAAAGGGAATCTTTGGGGAAGTTCTGATTTCCATTTTCAGCAGAAGGCCAAACTTCTCTAGGTAGATTCCTTAAATTACCTCCAATTGGAATACATTGCAAATACACATGTAGTCACAGGTATAGTACTGACTTATGAAACAGCCTAACCTCTTAGTTTAGTTGAGAGTGGGCTGGGTTCTATGCTTTTGTGATTATGTCAAGGTGTGTCTTAACTAAAGATTAAACTTAGTTGGATCATAATTAAAAAGAATAAAAAAATCCACTTTGATGATTTATTGCTAAGCAAGAAAGCAAGTCCAAAGTTCTAGGACAATCAATATATCAAATGCAATATTTTTTAAAAAGCATCACATTTTAAACTTTCAACGGTTTTTTTTAAATTTAAGGAAAAGTCAATTTTCATTCTTACTGATGGGAAGACCAGAATTTTTTGAAATCATAGTTAATATGTTTTGTTTTGATTTAACAGTTTTTTTCCTTTTAATTGTTCCACACCAACATTTAAAAAAATTTTTGTTGTTGTTATAGATGAACACAATACCTTTATTTTATTTATTTTTTGTGGTGCTGAGGATCGAACCAGTGCCTCACGTATGCTAGGCAAGCACTCGACCACTGAGCCACAATCACAGTCCCCCACACAAACTTTTAAATGACTCTGTTTTTCTTCATCTACTGTTCAAAAAATTCTTCACTCACACTTATTTCTTATTTGCTCCCTGTTTCCCTCGTCATGAGGAGGGTGATGGATGGAAGAGGAGTTCAGCAATAGCAAAACAACATAACAACAATAGCTATAACAACAACAAAAGCAAAACAAATTAAAAAAAAAAAAAAAACCCAGACAAGACATATACAGATACATGCGTGAGCACACACATCCTCATACATTCCCTTTCTTGTTTTTGTCCCTATCTGCTTTCCATCTGACCCATGATGTCCACTCTTTTGTTTATTTTCTTCCCCAGGATAAAGACTGTTATTCTATTCCTCTGAGAAGTAAATTTTCCAAGACTGTTTTTAATTTCTTAGAGTTTTGACCAGAATAATAGTCTTTATTACTATTAAGAAAGATACTTAAGAATCTGTAACCAAACAGAAAATACAGAAACATTTGCAGTAGCAAATGATTGCTTTCATTAAAGAAAAAACATAGAAATGTCCAAAGAGATGCATTTTGTCCCACTGAATAGAACTAACTATAATTTAAAAGGCATTGTAGAATCCTACTCTATCACACATGAATCCAGAACATGAAGTATTGGGCATTTCTCTGTTTTCAACTATTTCAAAATTCAAAGAAAATTTGATTAACAGTGCTCTTCTGCATATTCATCATTTTCCTATTAAAGTTTGTCTTATCATTTAAAGATATCAAAGACCTAGGGAGATGCACTTCTGCTGCGGTAGATAGTGCACAGAGGATCCAAAGAAGCGATAATTTTATTTTTCTTAGCCTAATAGGCTGCTAACCCAATTTGTTGATGCAATTTTGTAAGGTGTACAAAGGCCACTTGGACAAGGAAAATGCAATAAGTCACTGAAACATCAGTCAGAAGAAATGACCTTGAGCTCATGTCCCTTTTGAAAGAGAAAAATTTAAAACTTCTAGAGAATTATAAGAACCTCTGGCGGGCAGGCACTGTTGTGCTTTTCTGCACCCCCAGTGAAGCCTGTGAATGTTACTCAATCCCACTGCAGTGTGGTGGATCGTCTTACTGTTTCCACAGCTGCCAGGGTATTAAATTCTGACTGCATCCAAGGCTGTGATCATCGTAGTGTGTCTAACCACACAGCAGTCAAGTGTTGGATCTAGTGCTGGCAAAGGATCTCTGCTTCCTGGAGGCTGTCAGGCTCTGATAAGTACAAGTTTTCTTGTCCTCCAATTATCTGTCCATCAGCCACAAGAGCTCCTCACCGACTACCACTAACCTTCCCTAGCTTTTCACAAACACTCTATGATTTCCTGTTAAGAGCAAATTTTTGAAAGGAATATTAATCATGTCATCTTAAAAATCAGGTTTACTTATCAACAGAAAAGGGAAGTTTGTTCTTTCTTTTAAGTGCATGGTGGCGGCACTCACTGCCACCTTAAAACCTTAAATGGGTATTAACAAATAAAAGACAGAAAATGAAGATAAATGACTTGCACCTGTTCTGTACAGCACACAGTGTGTGACTATATTTTCAGATAGTGGTCTTGTTAGAATACCAGGTCCTGCCATTTACTTTGTATTGCCACATAAAGACTAATAAATGAAATAATATCATTTAAAAATATGCTATCAAGTTATCACCCAATCATTTTACATTTCAAAGCATTTGCCAGAATTTGTGGTAAATGGTTATGGGTGTTTTAATGTAGTTATCTAAAGAGGCATTATTTGTGTGTCTAGGAAAATAGTTTACTGGTTGGGTGTTAAAATCTATAAAACATTTTTGGAAGAAAATTTATTTATAATCTATTGTTTACATTGTTTATAAATTAACATAATTTAAAATATTAATGACAAAATTATAAAATACAATGACTACCTAAATTATAACTTTATAAAAGGTGTATATAAAATTATAGTGTGTTCTTTTTAAAACTATAAATTTATTAACTTTCATTTTCCAAGAGCTATGAGAATTCAGAGATTCAGATGTGAGTTTTTGTAAATTATGAATGCTTTTGATTTTTTCCTCAGTAACAAGTGTTTGTATAGATTTTGAAAGCACAAATAAGAAAAATATTTGTGACAAATACATTTTGAAGCAAGAAATGCTTAAGAATGAAAAGAATAAACACTCATGGATAACTAATCTTTAGAGATCTAAAATATCAGATAAAACTTTTCATTTTTAATAACTAGTTTGTCACAGTTGCAAATTAGAAAAAGTTAAACTTCTTAAAGCTTAGGAATTTAAAAAATATCAGAGTTAACTAACAGTTTTTTTTTGTGTGTGTGGTAATGAGGATTCAACCCAGGGGTGCTTGACTGTTGAGGTACATCCCTAGCCCTTCATTTTAATTTTCTTTTAAATTTTGTGAAGTTGCACAGTCTGGCCTAGACTCTGCAATCCTGCCTCAGTCTACTGATATGCTGGGATTACAAGCATGTGCCACTTTGCCACACAGAGACATTTTAAATACAAATTATTCTGAGTTATCTAGGAAAAGAGAAATAGTCTAACACTTGATGTTAAAAATTAAAATTTCGCCTGGCATGGTGACAGATTTAAACCCAGGATTTCAAGATCAGCTTGGGCAGCACAATGAAACTTGTCTTAAAAAAGTAAAATAAAATAAAATGAGATAAACCTTACATTTCCATTAGATATTATGATGCCATATTGGAGTGGAATTTGTGGCCAAGTATTTAATGGTAATTTCTCTAGCTTTTCAATATGATTCGGAGACAAAAATTAAAATTAATGGTTCCTTTCTGAAGAAAATAGAAGAAAGTAAATGTGTGAGGACGCATGCTGAAATTGGACATATGGACAATTTCTGATCTGAGAAGTAGCCAGAATTCATGTCTCTAGTTTGTAGCTTTATCCACATTTACATACAGGTAAAAGCATTTACTTTCAGAGAGTCTTTACTTAAAGAAGTATGAAAAGATTACAATGGAATTATGCACAACTGATTTCCAAATGTCTGATAAACAATAGCATTGATCACTCAGATTATCCTTATAGGCAATTCAAATAATGATAATAAACAAATGAAATTTTTTGAGCAACTATCATGTGCCAAGGCAATGTGCTTTGAGCATTATGTGGATTTCCTGCTTTAATTTTCACAACAGTTTAGAAGTAATATCACCATCATTCCTATTTTACATAAAAGAATATTCATTTTTAGAAAGGCAAAGAAATTTCTATAAGAATATATAGCTCTTCTGTGACAGTCTTTCTGAGGCCAACACACATATTTCTAATCATCTTTAAGTCCATATAAAGGTGAAGATAATCACTCAGGTGAACAGAACAACATTTTCAAGCAAGGTGAAAAAATATACAAAAGGAGAATAAATGTTTTTGAATTAAAATTACCATTACTTCTAATTCTTCATTTTATTTCAGATATTTCCTCACTTCATTTAATTGACTTTCATGGAGAGAGGCCATTCATTTTGACTATGCATTAGAATTTGGGGGAAGTATCAAGCTATTAGTATAGCTAAAATGCAATTTGCATTATACATACCTAATGTGAAGAACATTACTGGAGGATGAGAGCACAGAGGGTAGAAAATCCAGTCCTAACATTCAGAGGTTGCTTAATGATTCTCTGAGATCTCCCCTTCCATACCCTAGGAGTGATTTCTCTGTGCTTGTCCCCTTCAAAACTCATGTTGTAACTTAATTCCCAAGACAACCATGTTGGGAAGTAGAACCCAGTGGGAGGTGTTTTGGTCATAAAATAGGATCATAAAAATGCCCTCGTGACTGGATTAATGCTGCTATAAAAATATCTTGGGTAAGTGGGTTAACTTTCCTGTCCTCTTCTGCAGGTGAAGTACAGTGTTCTGTGGAGGATGCGACATTCAATCTTGGAACAGGAAGCTGGATGTTTGCCAGATTCCAATCCTGGGGTGATTTCATCTTGGACTTCTCAATTTTCAGAATTGTGAAAAATACATTTCTATTCTTTATAAAATACTCAGTCTTAGACATTCTGTTAGAGTAGCACTAAACAAATTTCGACAGTAAGGTTGTCCTCAATGCTACATCTGCAGGCTTTGCCTTCTAACTACATCATTCTGTATTATATAAAAAGTTATTCCACTTGATTTTTTTATATTTTATTTTATTTTCACTGCTTGGTCTCAGTTTACTGTAATGGTCATAAATTCGTAGTCTACAGGCAGGATTTGGTTCATAGGTGTGATTCAATTGATTAAGACAGTGTTTAAATGATTTTTAAAAAATTTACTTTTTTAAAATTTTTACAGACTGCTTTTGTTTTTTTAAACTTTTTTTAAATTTTACAGTCTGCAATTTGATTCATTGTACAAAAATTGGGTACATCTTTTCATTCTATGGTTGTGCACAGTGTAGATTTATACCATTCATATAATCATACATGTACATAGGTTATTGATGTTTGTCTCATTTCACCATTTTTCATACTCCCCTCCCTCTCATTTCCCTCTACATAATCTTAAAGTTCCTCCATTCTTCTCTCACCCACACGCCTCCCCATCATCATCCATTTGTCTGCCTTTGGTTTTTTGGGGCTTGGTTTATTTCACTTAGCATGATAGTCTCCAGTTCCATCCATTTATCTGCAAATGCCATAATATTATTCTTCTTTATGTCTGAATAATATTCCATTGTTTATATATACCACAGTTTCTTTATCCATTCATCTGTTGAAGGGAATCTAGGTTGGTTCCACAATCTACCATTGTGAATTGAGCTGCTATAAACATCGATTCATAGTACACATGGGGTACAAATTTCATTTCTATGGTTGTGCATGGTGTAGATTCATGCCATTTGTGTAATCATATATGTACATAGGGCAATGATGTCTGTCTCATTCCACCATCTTTCATACCCCCATATCCTCCTCCCTCTCATTTCCTTCTATGTAATCTAAAGTTCCTCCATTCTTCTCTTATCCCCCACATCCCCACCCAATTATGTATCATCATCCACTTATCATGGAAAACATTTGGCCTTTGGTTTTTTGGGATTGGCTTATTTCACTTGGCATGATATTCTCCAATTCCATCCATTTATCTGCAAATGCAATAATAATATTCTTCTTTATGGCTGAATAATATTCCATTGTGTATATATACCACAGTTTCTTTATCCATTCATCTGTTGAAGGTTGGTTCCATAATCTAGCTATTGTGAAATGAGCTGCTATAAACACTGATTTGTCTCCATAGACTTCCTTAACAAGATCCCAAATCACAAGAAATCAAAGCATGAATCAATAAATGGGATGGATTCAAACTAAAAAGCTTTTTCTCAGCAAAGGATACAATCAATAATGTGAAGAGACAGCCTACAGAGTGGGAGAAAATCTTTACCACGCCCACTTCAGATAGAGCACTAATCTTCAAAATTCAAAAAGAACTTATAAAACTTTACTCCAAAAATACAAAGAACCCAGTCAATAAATGGGCCAAGGAACCGGACAGACACTTTACAGAAGAGGATATACAGACAATTAATAAATATATGAAAGGGTTCAACATCTCTAGGAATTAGAGAAATGCAAATTAAAGCAACTCTAAGATTTCATCTTACTCCAATTAGAATGGCTATTATCAATAACACAAACAATAATAGATGTCTGCAAGGCTGTGGGGAAAAAGACACACTCATACAGTGCTGGTGAAGCTGTAAATTGGTGTAGCCACTCTGGAAGCAATATGGAGGTAGAAAACTTGAATTTTTTAGTTACTTGTGTTTCCCTAAATAACTAAATTCACATAGTAGAGTAAGAAAAATTTTATTTCCCTCTGCATCTTCCACTGACAACATGCTGCTCATCATAGAGTAGGTCCTTTTTAACTAAAAAAATTAATTCCTAATTTAATAAAGAGTTACTGGATTATTTCACAGTGGATTCTCAATTCGAGTGAAATTGGGATAAATAACTTTTTAAGTCCCTTCTGTAATGAGTGTAATATTACAAAAAATTTGAAGGAATAGTACTGGATGTGTGTGTATGTGAAGTGGGAATTTTTGAACTTAGGGTTTAATATTGAGGATTTTACATGCTCTTTGAAACTGTTATAAAAACACAAAATGCACAAAAAATAATGGAGCATGCATAATGTGCTGTCTCCTTAACTCAAGAAATAAGACATTTCCAATAAAATTGAAGTCCCTTTTCCTTCTGTTCCTACACATAACCAACATTTAACACTGGAGTACATATTTACCACTTCTAAGCATGTCTTTTTATTATTCTTATCACATCTTAATATATCTCCAAAAATTATAACATTGTTTTCTGTACGAAACATTTCTAAACTGATGTGAGGTGCATAATCTTCTCTCTCTCTCTCTCTCTCTCTTTTTTAACTTCACATTGTTTGAGATTTGTCAATGCTCTAATTTGTATGCAACTCTAATTCATGAGATCTAACTTAGAAAAGATAAAAACTAAATAGCATAGATTGAGTAGTTGAGCACTTGGAAGAGGCAAAATGAAAGCATGGTCACAGGAGGTGGGTTGGGACTGGTTCTTGTACCTGTGATTGTTGTAAATGGGCATGGAGAGGAAGCAGGAGTGGCAGGAAGAGAGAGCCTTTGGAGATTCAGTGACTTAAAATCAGGAAAAGGAAGGTTAATTTTTTCCATGACTTGTAACTTATTGACCCTGTGCTGAAAATGGGATGCACCAAATGCTAATGAGAAGTTAATTTAGACAAACATAAGAAAAGCGATGGGAGCCCTTGAGGTTAGTAAGGCAAGTCTGAGTATGAGATGTTTTGTGATGGGCAGTAAGTAGCTAGGTAGGGGTCTGAAGGAGAATATTGTGATTATGAGTGGAATATATGGGAGAAGATATCAAATCATATGAGGGAAGTCAGTCACTAGCAGGGTTCATTGAGTTAGGGATCAACCACAAAGAACAGGTGCTACATAGAGGGACAGAGAGGATGAAACCAAGAGATAACTGTAGGGGCACATTAGCATAGCCTCCTGACTGATTACGCTCCCTTGCAGAAGGGGTGAAAAAAATTATTAGGGTTCTGACACCCTAGTATTACAAACCTAAAAAGGAGGGTTTTCTCCTTTTAAGCAAAAGTTAGGAAACCTATCCCATTTCTAGAAAAACTTACTGGTTAATTACTAGCAGAGGAGAGAGATGGATGATTGGAAATTAAAGGAAAATGCAAGAAAATTGTTTCATCCTATCTCTTAAGAAGCAGGATTCTGTATGGGTTTGGGGGCTATTTGGGCAGGGAAGGACAAAAGTAAATAGATGAAAAGAGGGTAAAATTGCAACAAGCACCCTGGAATGGAATGATTTACTTATTTAAAATAAAAGTATGAGAAAAATGAGCTACCACCACTACTCTACCACCACTGGTTTAAATGCTAGCTAATCTGCAACTTATGCTGCTTTAAAATGTTTAACTAATTTACCTGTGGTTAAATTAGTCCAATTGCTTCAAGCATGACATTCTTGAGGTCAAAGTGTTGGAGCTGATGCTTTTACAGAATAATTAACTTTGCAGTAACCTCTGGTCACAGCTCATATCCCAAACCCTGGCAAGTTATCTTTGGTCATGAGTGGACCAAATCAAAGAATAGTACGATGAGAACAACAGCAGAAAAATCCCACTCAATGGTTGGGGGTTTATAGAGCTGTATTTGTTCATAGGAGATATGATTTGGAAGGCCAAATTCTCAGTATGTATTAAAAAAATACAAACACAAAACTTATATAAAGTGTACTGTCAAGTTAAATGCTTGAAGGATTAATGTAAAGATATAAAATATTTGGGCAATCTAAACATCTGCCATATATATCATGATTATAATATATATTACATATATTATGATTAAAACAACTATAATTAATTTAGATACCTAATCATTACATAAAATAAAGCAGCAGTTTATTATCTTTCCTCAGAATGTTAGCCAGATTTTGGATTTGTAAGCTAGACTTAGGTCTTTGCCTCAATCTTTGTTATATTTCATTTATTATTGCATTATTTATTTCTACAAAGTTATTAGGAGATTAATGGCGTTGACAAACTATTATTCCCTCTAAAGTAAGTTTGGACTATTTGAAGGTTTTCTTTTTCTGTTTCAAAGTCAGATGAAGTAAGTTTTTATGATATTTTATATATTTTTTCCATTTAGAAATAAGTGCTTGGTTTGTATATTTGGAAGTCCCTTCTCCTGTAGAATTCATTTTGCTTTCTAATAATATTTTTGAATATTTCTCTGATGAAACTTGAATGTTAGAATATTTTGTGTATTACTTTTTAACATCACATCAATGATTCTGTGATCAAAAAAAGGTAGGGTGTTTTTCTCTGTAACCTGTTTGGTTGCCTTAAACAGACAATGAAAATGCTAATGTGTGACACTTTTTTTATATTTTCTTTTCTAAAGTCAACATGCTTATGCATATCATGTTTGAGATGCATTATAAAATTATTTTCTGGCTTTCCTGAAGAAATATTTGTATACTGAATGTATTATTCTTCCATATAACTTTACTTATTCATCCAGGCCTCTTTTATAATATGTATCTATTAGATTTGGAACTGGAACCCACCATTCTTTTAAATTTAAAAAAAAAAAACTGTTATTATTATTATTATTATTATTATTATTTTTTTGCGAGGCTGGGTATTGAACCCAGGGCCTTGTGCTTGCGAGGCAGGCACTCTACCAACTGAGCTATATCCCCAGCCCCTAAAACCTGTTATTATTAATCAACAATTTTTATCTATCTGCCTTTTTTATAGTCTCTAGTGAAGGAGTGAAAATGAAGATGGTTTTCACCTTGCTTATGAACTCATTATCGTATCAATGTCAGGGTAAATTAAGCTGTCCAGAAAAAAAAGGTAAAACCTGTGCATGTTCACCCTAAGTTAGGAGGATATGGCTTAGATGAGGAAGCATGGCAGTCAGAAAGGTTCTAGATGTGGGTAAATTAATGTAGGGATCAGCAGTCACATTCCCAAAGATTTTTAAAACATTCCTTATTTTTAGAATAGTTTTAGCCTTATATGAAGAAAAGAAATGTTAGAAGACAGTTTCCATATACCCAAATATCATATTTACTTTTTCTTATTATTACTTATATTTGCACAGCTTATTAGCTGCAATTAATGAAAAAATACTGGTCAATTATTAACTAAGCTCCATACATTACTCAAATTTCCTTAGTTTTTACTTAATCTCTGTTTTTAAAAAATTGTTTCAGAGTTTAACCTAGGTTACTCCATTACATTCAAGTATCTTGTTTGTTTAAGTTCCTCTAAGGCTGTGATAATTTCTCAGATTATTTCTAAGTTTTGATGACTTTGATGGTTTCGGGATCACTGGTCAGGTATATCATGGTATGTCTCATAATTGGAATTTGCCTGCTGTTTTTGTCATGAGTTGATTGCTATTATGGGTTTTAGGGAAGAAGATCACAGAGATAAAATGTCATTTTCATGTATCATATCAAGGATACATGCCATCCATATGACTTATTACTGTTGATGTTGACTTTGATTTGTAGCTAAGGAAGTGCATTAGTTTGCTAGGATTGCCATAACAAAGTACCACATAACAGAAGGCTAAAGTATCCCTCAATTCTGTATGATAGAAATCTAAGACCAAGGTGTCAGGGTGTCAGTACTTCGAATTCCTTCTAAAGGCTGCAAGGAGGTCTGCTCCATACTCTCTTCTAGCACTTAATGGTTTGCTGAAAATCTTTGGCACTGTTTGGCTTATAGATCCATCACCCTGATCTGCCTTCACCTTCACACAGCATAGAGAGGAGAGTCTGGAAGCTAACATGTCAAATATTAATGGTACTTACCTCTGTCATTTGAAACAACAGTAACAAGAATTGTATACACTTCCAGAAGATTTCACAAATTCAAAGACCACAACTTCCTGCATTACCTCCTGTTACTCCATGAGCAGTGTAGGTTCCTATTTAAAGTAAATCTCCTTTCTATTCAATGACCTCATTCCGGAAAGTTCTTTCTCTTCAGCTTTACCAGCTTTTTCCTCAACAGTGTCATTCCTCTCTGCCATCTGAGTCCATTCCTAGCCATCTCCCTTCTGAATGACTGCAGTAGCTAGCTCCCATATCTCAATTATTTGTCCTTACTTTTACCCTTGTATTCTTATGCTAGTTTTAACAAAAACAGTAAGTAATGTCCTTAAACACATCTATCAGATCATGTCTACTCAAAACCCTCTAAGAGCTCTGCATTTTACAGAAATTAGAAGCAATAGCCCTACAAGTCCTTGCATGTTTGTCTTCTTTTGCTCTCTGACATCTTTCCTATTCTGGCTCTCTCACGCAGTCTTCACTAGCCAGCAGCCTCCTTACTATTCCTTCAACTCAACAGGCACATTGTTGTTTCAGGACCTTTGTGCTGGCTGTTTTGCTTGGCTCATTCTGTCATCTCCTTTGAGTCTTTATTCAAATGTAACTTTTTTAGTTATATCTGTCCTGTCCACGCTGCTTAAAAATATGACCACCTTCTGCTGTGCAGGTAGTTTCCATCCCACTTATTCTGCCTTACTTATAACCATAACCATTCATCACTTTATAACATGCAATATACCCACTGATTTTTTTGTACATATTCTTTCTCTTTCCATGTGCATGAGTCTCAGGAAGCAAAAAGTTGAGTATCTTAATTTACTTGTATGTGTGTTCACAAACTAGATCAGTACCTGGCACTTAGCAGAGAATTTCAACAACTTATTTGATAAATTAATGTATATAATAATGATAATAAAAGTAATGATGATGATTTATACCTTGAACATTTTATTTGTGCTAAAAATTATGTTCTATATAATGAATGCTCTTTCAAGTTTTTTTTTAACACACATTAAGACATTTAAATCTGAAGACAAAACTACAATGCAGGTACTATTATTTTTTCATTTTACACGTTAAGAAATAGGTCAGGTTCTCAAAGATAATAAGTGGAAATATCAAGATTGTAAAGTTCTTATTTATCCTAATTTCTATTTTTCCAAAAAAATATATTGAATACATGTCTTTCACAATACAAAAAAGTTAATGGTTATTCCAACTATGCCCTAATAAATATAATTCCTTCTAAAATATACTAGTTTGAAATCTGATTCCTTTTCTATTTCTATACTTAAATGTATAATTTCTGTATACCCTTTGTACCTAAAATTAGATCTTATAACTGTAATTGCTTTAAAAAATCCATATTATATATCTGCCTCCAATTATAATATAGTGCCATTTATTGATATATTGAATGAATATGGGGTGATAAATATTTGTGTTTATCCAACTTAGATAAGAATGTGTATGCATGTGCATTTTGAAGATACTCTATTTGGGGGAGATAGGTAGTATTTATTAATATATTGGCTTCTGCTATTTTAAATTGAAGGCATTTACCAAACTAAAATATCTCTAAGAAGCCCTTTAAAATATGTGAACAAAATAATATAAGGTAATTATTTTGTTGTATTTTTAAAGATGGCACATAGAAGCTAAGCAATTCTCTTGAAAGCAGAACATTTACATACTGCATTTTTAAATATTTTAAATTACCTGTGCAATTTACTCCTAAAATTTTTATGAATGTACCTGTGGTTCAAAAGCTAGCAACCTGATAATTTGGAAGGCAAAGAACCAACGAGTTTATAGTAAAAAGAAAAAAAAATAATCACTAACAACCATTATAATTTCAGTCTGCTAAAATGGCCTAGTGATATATAATTGTAGTCATTATTTAGATGAACTGAATAATGGAGGTTAATTAGAAATCAGCACAGTATAAAGAAAAACAGAATATGGGTTACTTAAAATATTCTTTGGAAATCAAAATTCTGTAGCAGATTAATCTCTGAAAATCCATCTAAGCAAACTAAATGGAATTTAAATGCTATATTTTATTTGATATATGAGCACTTACTAGAAGACTGATCTCTTATAGTATTAATCTATGCTCTCCTGCTGTGTGTGTGTGCATGTGCATGTGTGTACATATGTGTGCACGTGTGTGTGTATGTTGCACTCACTGTTAAAACAAGGCTCATATACAAGTGGTGGTTTTTATAAAACAATAGAGACAAGAGCAATATGGCAACTGAAGATATGACATAACTTTATTTTTCTAACATGATTACTAAAGGTTTAACAGAAATTCATGTAGACAAAGAAGTTAGCAGATGACTAAAGAGATATTTCTTTGGTAGATATTATGTATGATACAAAGATAGAAAAATAATCTATACCCACTTAGGGCAGCATTCCTCTGTTGACTTTATATGTACCTTCGGTGGTAGTTTCCCACAATACTGTCATCATTTTCTTCCCTACATCCATGCATATGCTGTTTCTCCTTTGCTTCTGGGCTAGACTTAGTGATTTGTTTATCTAATACAATGCTGTGAAAGTAATGTTTTTGGTGGTTACAGATTATGTCAGAAGACGTCTTGTATCCTGCACCTAGGTCTCTTGAATGATGGCTTTTGGGTGTTTGCATTTGGAAACCAGACTCCATGCTGTGGGTATCAAAGCCACAGAGAGAGACCACGCATAGCTACTTTGGAAGACAACAAAGATGAGTTCCTAGGCAACAGTTATTGTCAACGGACAGTGATATGAATGAATCGGTTAGATATTTAGCCTAGAAGAGCCCTCAAATCACCCCATTCCCAGCTTCCAAATCTTACTTTAACTTCATGAGAAATCCAAAGTGACAAAGTGATTGCTGAGACCAGCCAATTTATAAAACCGTGGGGAATCTAAAGAGATTGTTTAAACCACTAAAATCTGGGATTTTTCCCCACAATAAAAAGTATGTTTAATAAAAATTAATACCAGAAGTGGCACACCATCATCACAGAAACTTAAAACATGTGACAATGACTTGAGACTAGAGGGAGGCACAAACTGGAGAGAGCACAAGAAGATTATGGTAGGTCTGAAGGGCTCTGAGGGAAATTTATTACAGAATGATATGATCCAATGTCTGGCCTCAATGTACAGCAGGAACACCATCATTGTAGTAATTACATTTTTTTGTCCTTAATCCTGAGACCCTTTGATTCAAATATCAATTAATAATGATAATTGAGGCTGTGTAAATATGACAGTTACTTTCTCCTGGAAATTTTTGTGTGGAGATTAGACTGTATATCATTAAACAACTTCACTAGTTGATTCAAGAAATCAGTTCAAAAAAATAACTTTGTCTTATTAGAAAACATGATCCCCTATCGGGACAACAGTGTGTTCACCTGGACTAATATTTCAATTTTTATACAACTGTTTTCTTATCAAAATTAATTTGAAGACAATTGCCTTAACATATACATCATTCATTTTGTCAATTCCTATCCATTCCTACTTTGTAATAACTTGTTCTGAGACACCCAAACCTTGTCTGTATTCTTCCCTGACCTTTCCCGTCTGAGAAACTACCATGTTTGTCAAGATATCTATGGATCAGGATGGTGTTTCCTCTTACTGCATTAGTTCTAACAAAATCAGCATTACTCAATTTTCAGGTTTTCAAGTATGAAAACTCAATAATCAACTATTCTAAGTGAGTTTACAGGTATTGCAGGATACTACATTAATGTCCTTCCAGTCTAAATGTAACTAGCTCTTCAAAACCTATAAAAATAGTTACAAAATATCTTTTCATGCTAACTTTGAGACTAAAGGCTACAAATCTGATATATTAGCTATAGTGATCACCTATCTTCAGTCTGTTAAGAGGAGAATTTAGAGAAGCTTAAGGAGAGGATTCCCTTAGAGAAGATGTCTGAGTGCCACAGATTCTCTCACTCAGTACTCAAATTTATGTCCTTGTACAACTTCCTGTCTTCAGTAAATAATATTTACTTTACTATAGAAAGAACAAACTCTTATAGACCAAACAGTAGTTTCTGTAACTTGAATACATATGTATGCATATATGTAATATACATAAATTAACAGATAAATAAATATCTCTCTCTATATTGTAATATATACATATAAATTAGCAAATTGTTTTTTAAAGACTAATATATGCTAATATAATTTCCATGAATTTAAATATTAAACTATAAACATTGATAAATTCACTCTCATTGCCCTCATCTACATACCCTAAAACTGCAAGGCAAAATCAGCAAAATATTTAACAAACTAACAAGAACAAGTCAGATATATCAGTTCAAAATATTGAAGGGGCCCCAGGCACAAAGGGATTTTGCACTCATTAGTTTTTTCCACAACCTCCATCAAGTACTCATGAAAAAGACTGGAGTAGGGAAGGAGACCACAGAGATCTCACCATGATGACAGATGTAGGAGATGATGGGTGATTATAAAAATACTATTTACCTCTGTGGAGCCTCCTTTCACATGCAACAGACTTGAACACTTTGAAAGGCAGGAAACACTCTACCCCTCAAGGTGAAAATGAAATGATAAGAGGTAACACTGTGAGTAAATGCAAAACCCAGGACTTTTAACAATATTCTTTGCTCTAAAGATAGAAATATCATGAGACACATGGGGAAATGGAAGTAAAAAAGAAACCTTATTGAAGAATCATATATGACCAATAGGATCAGATTCAGACATGAGTCAGATGTTAGAATTCAGAGATGACTACAATACTGGAACTTTAAAAAGGTATGATTAATATACGAAAGATGTAATGGAAAAGGCAGGTGACTGTACCAATGGATGGAGAATGCCATTGGAGTGATAGCAAATGCAAGAAGAAGTGTGATAGAAATGCTAGAAGAAACAAAGAAAAAATCCATTACCTAAAAGATACAGAATTCCTTCCATGTGGACATCATTTTAATATAGACTTGACAAAACTGAGGAAAGGTCAGTGAGTTTGTAGATCATTCAACACAAATAAATAAAACTGAAGTTCAAAGAGAGAAAGAATGAAATAAAGCAGAATATTCAAGAACTGTGGAATGACACTGAATAACCTAATGCATGTGTAATTTGATGCCACAGAAGAGAATGAAGCCGACTAAATATGTTAAGAAATACTGAGTGAGAATTCTCCAAACATGATGAAAGACATCAAACTATGGATCCAAGAAACTCAGATAAATCTATATAGGACAATAGGACAAAAATAACCATTCACACACAAAATGACAACCAAAACACCTTGATGCATTAGAGTCAGACCACTAAAAATCAAAGATGAAGACATTTTGAAGGAACCAGAGATCAATAACACAAAAGGAGAAAAAGCAGATAAGTTAACTTCCCAACTGAAACCAGTTAAACCAGAATACAGTGACTTAAAAATTTTATAGTATAGTAGTTTCTCCTTTTCTGCAGAAGATACTTTTGAAAACACCCGATGGCTAAAACCATGGATAATAAAATAATAAAAACATGCTATTTTTATACATATACATCTATGATAAATTTTAATTTATAAATTAGATACACGAAGATATTAAGAGCAATTTCTAACTCTAAAGTAAAACAATTATAATAGCACACTGAAATAAGATTGCCAGCACCATTGGTCTTGAACTTTTGGATTATTATTAAGTATAATATGTATTATCTGAACACAAGCACTGACATACTGTGATATTCTGTAAACTGAGATCATTACTAAGTGACTAAGAGGCAGATAACTTATATAGCATGGGCATGCTGGATAAAGGGATGATTTACATCCTGGGGGGAACATGATGGGATGGCACAGATTTCAACATGTTAATTAGACTGGCATATAATTAAATTTCTGTAATATTCTATGTAATATTTCCAGATCAGTGTTGGCCACTAAAATCATGGAAAATGAAAATATTGATAAGAGAGTATTTCTGTACTGAAAGAAATAAAGTGGCAATATGGAATTATTCATATCCAGTAAAAATGTCTTTCAACAATGGAAACAAATTAAAGATTTCTTTTTTAAAAAAAAATGGAGGATTCATTCCTTGCAGACCTGTATTGCAAAGAATTTTTTTCATACAGCAGGAGTATGACAAGGAAAGACTGAAACCTACAGGAAGGAATGAAGAGTCTAAGGAACAGTATAATTGGCGATAATGGTCTTGAGGTGTAGATCAGTGATAGAGTGCTTGCGTAGCACTTGCAAGGCCAGGGGTTCAATCTCCACCAGCACTAAAACAAACAACAACAATAATGAAAGGAAAACAACACACACACACACACACACACACACACACACACACACAAAACAGATTATTGACACTTGTATCATTATGTATTACCTTTGACCAGTCTGGTCCCTCTTGTTACACTTCTCTCCTTTTGGAACACTGGCTTACACCATGGAGGGAGAAGTCCCTCTATAAAAAATTTACATGACAAATACCAATTCCAAAGCTGCCCTAAATCATCCCTGTTTGAACTTTTGAAAGAGAGTAGCTCCCTTCTGTGTGATCAGCTGCATTTGATGCAAGTTTTGACCAGTTTGATCATGGTTCTTAAGAAGGCTTTCTCCTTTTCTCACTCTACTTCTGCTTTTATCACTTAGACAGGCAAGGAATATACTTCCACAAGGAGTAGAAGTGTACAGTTTTATTCAGCTCTGCCTTCTGTGAAACTTGGGAAAGACCCTGGGCAGCTGGAAGAATGGTGGATTAGCCTATAACATGATACTGTAGGATTTTACACCACCATTTTCAGGTTCTAGGTTGCATTATGATTATGGATTCTATTCTCATGATAAAAATCTAAGATTAGAAAAAGAAAGTTATTCATAGTGGAAAACCTTGCTTAATTTCCATTTAGCAGAATATCCATCATGTAAGATTGGGTTTAACCAGGCCTAAAATAATCACTGGCAAAGGGACTGATACTATGGTCAATTTCTTCAAGTAATGATGCATTCTTGGATGGCAGAAGGAAGACCTTCTCCTATGAAGTACATGATAACATGAGTAGAAGCAACACAATCCTTTGGTTATTCAGAAGTGTCATTTGTGGATTTTGGTCAGTCCATGATCCCCACCTTTTTATTTCCAAGAGTTACTAAAAACGTCCTTATTCAAGATTGACAAGAGAGTTCAGCATACAGAAACCAAGAAGATATTTCTCAGAGGGCAAAGTTGAATGCATAAAAAAATCCATCCATCAATTCGGTAAGCAATGTCGGTCATTGGAGTGTTGAATGTGTATTTGACAGAAGTGAAGCTTCTTTGGCAATGACAACTTGACTCAGGTGAACAAGGAGCAAATCTGGAAGTAAAGGTTGATGATAGGTATCCTAACAGAGGGAAGTAACCACGCCAGGATATACTGGAATGAAACATAAGAAATGTGGACCGCTAATAATAGGCTAAGCTAAAGTGGCATTAAAAAAAAAAATTGAATATATGCCAAATCAGAAAAGTTTGTGCGGTTTTTCACACATACTTATAAATGGACACTAGGGTCATGTAGGACCTTAAAGGTGTTGAATCTATTTATATGATTTTAGCTCTACACCCAATTAAGAGCATCACAAGTCGGTTCAGTTCTCTACTCCTGTTTCACACTCTTTCTCTATTTCTCTATTTATCTCTCTGTCTCTCTGTGTCTCTCTCTCTCATACACAAACTCGCACACATACACACACATATTTATAAAGACTGTAGTTATATCTGGTATATATTTAGACGGCATAGGAATTTCTCTCTATTTTTTTTTTAATTGGATAGCTTTACAAAGTTACGTTAACAAGTCACCTATTCTGTTTCTGTGTTAATAGGTTACAACAGCACATTCCCTCTTTACATCAGCAGTCATTACACTTCCTTCTTATGCTATATTAGGTTTTGTGGGCATATACAACATTGCATGCCAGTAAAAATTACTGATGGTTTACTTTTTCCTCTGTTAAGACTTATTTGTTCTCTTCCATTGATCAAAATTCCTCACTTTTTAATTTCCATTATATTTCTATCCATGTGTATTGTTTACTTATCTTTCTTATTTTGACCTAGTTATTCAACTCCAGTTGTTTTTAAATTTGACAGACTAAAAAGCCATTAATGAATTGAAGGTAATACCTCAGAAAAGAGCAGGACTTTAGAGTTCATACTTTTGTTACAACAACATCTTACATTTTAATGTATCAAAATACACAATTAGCTTATTCCTAAATGTAAATAAGTTTCAAAAATGTACAATAGCCAGGGTTTGAAATTCTCCCAAATATAAATGACAAAAAAGTAATCAACAATATCTTTATTCTTCTAGAACCATTTATGAAATGACTTGTTATTTATTTTATTCACAAAATTGTGTACTTTGGATATTTTGTTCTAAAATTTGTATCGATTTTACTTGAGACATCTTCCAATTGTCTATACCACTGAGTTTTAAGCTATAATATGACACTCAGATGAATAACTTAGAAAGAAAATTTATGCTAATAATCTTAGGATTATTATTACTATAATATATGTTTACTTATTTCTGTTATATATATATATATCTTAAAAATGGTGTTGTTCTCTATATCAATAATTAGGTATATAGGTATACAATCTATACCTATATTACTGCCTTTACATTGAGGCTGTTGAGCCTCAATGTTGAAAGTATGAATGTGTGGATGAAAAATGACATAGATGCATAGATAGGTGGGTACATCTGTATAATATAACTAAAGCAGATTTGGTAAAAGTTTTGCTCTGTAATAAACAAGCAAAAAAATAAGAAGTCTTCCTCCCCCAGATGTGAAGTGTAGTTTGATCAGCTTGATCCTTTTTTTTCACCACCATTGAGATTTTTTGTTGTGATTTATATCCAAGATTTCATCTAATCTTAGCTAGATATATTTTTGTCCTTTTCTATTTTTTGTCTGTTCATGTCATATTCTCCTTAAAATCTCACCTGTTCAAGTTTTACATTGTGACGGTTAGTTTGCTTATACTGGAGTAATTGATGCATGTAAATATGTACAGGACAATGCCAGAAAAATGAACTGAGTCTGGGTAAATTGATCCATCATGTGTACTAACTTATCCATGATTATTTTTCAGTTTTTCTTTCCATGTCAGTGCACTTTTTTTCTTGAAAATCGTAAGACTCTTAGTTATGACAGATCTACATGAATAACTGAAAAAAAAATCCTTTGATAAAATTCCATAGGAATGTCCTATTTCCCAATTAAGAACTCATTCTATTTAAAATTTCCTGGTAGAGTCATCAGTTATAAAAATATTTTCAATATTCTACCACAATAAATGTCCCTAGTTAGGATAAAATTAATACATAAATGAAAACTAAAGTGAGAAATTTTAACTGAAAATAATATTAAAATAATGAAATTATGGCAAATGTATATATTGATTAATATTCAATTCAGATATAATTTCATGAATTATTGTAAGTACTCAGTTTTCAAAATATCATAGGTACAAGTGAGGTTTATGTGTTGTTTTATAAACTCTCATTTTAGGCAGAATACATTTATCAGATGTATAGCAATATTGAATCCAATTGGCAATCTGTCTCATGAACCTGTATTTGTGTGCATGTTTAGATATGGGTGAAACATACTGGCACATGATTTTTACACAACTAGGAATCCTAACTCTCAAGCTTACCTCAGCTTAGATTTTTCTTTTTTTTAAAGTCCTCTTAGTTCAGTAAGTTCAACTGTATCTGGAGGCAAAAAAGAAGTGAATTGGCAATCAGCGAATTAAAAGGAAGAGACTCTGCAATCCAGTGCAGAGAGCCGTCTTTATTTCTTCCTTACATGTAAGGACTGAATAACTTATTTCATTAAAAATGATGGTGCAATAACATTAGAATCTCTATTTGCATATCACTTCTTCATCTATGAATTAACATTTGATGTACTCTCTTTAGTCAATTTGTGCATATGCACAGACAGATTCCATTAGCTCTGCAGCAAGCTGGTGCCTGAGATTCTTCAGGCAAAGGACAGATCCTTCTCAAATTGCTTAGAAGAAATCTTCAAGATTAACAAAATAGCAGTCAAACCTCCTGGATTTAAAAATTAGAGATAAAAGAAGAGGAAAGAGAATTTTTTAAAAAAGGAAAAACATATTTACAGTTGGTCCAGTTCTGTGGTAAACTTACTGTGGCAATTAAATATTGCTCCAAAGTGTAAAATACAAAGTTTACAAAGTTTCTAAAAGTAAACTGACTACAAATATGAAAATGTTTCTCTGGAATCTGTATTGATTTCAATGACTTGTTTGAACACAGAAAATAATATAAAGGCAGTTTTACCACTGCCAAGAGTAAACACATATAAATAAATTATACATATTGTTTCAGTGAAAAATCAGTGATTTCCGTCATCAATGAATCTAGCCCTTATAAGCAAGGCTTCGCTGTTTCTTTCTTCCTCTTGCCCAACTAGTTCCTTTGCAACAACTAGGCAAAGTTCCCTGCATGATTTCTTAGCATTTGCAGTTATGGTGACTCTAAAAACACTGACTTCTTTCTAACCACTGAATAACGGGCTTCTTTAACGTATTTGTTAATAGAGTGTGTGTGCCTATTAAACTACTTTAATTACTGGGTAATAAATATTCAAATAACTAGGGTTCTAGATTTAAAAAAAAAAAAACTGTATTTCCTTTTACTAAGAGCTACAACTTCTCTAAAATTGTCCTCCTTTTTTTTTTTTTTTTTGTCCAGGACTGGTGGGTAGGGGGTTGTGTGGAGAATAGAGAACCTCATTTTAGATTTGCAGCACCAAGAGCAGGGCAATCCCACAGATTTTTTTTAGTTTGACTAACAGTTTCCTGAACAGACTATAAATTGCTGGTTTTCTTAAAGTTTACTCAGCAACTGTTTTACACACTAAAGCTACTGCCCTAAAGGATGATTAACATGCTTGTGGTATGTATTTGAATTCACTATTAAAACATACACATTCATACACTCAAAATCTCCATTCAACATAGGACAAAGAGATCAGTGAAATCACAATTCCTAAAAATGATCAACCCTGCTTTTGAATAATGGGAGTGGACACACAGAAGGAAATGGTTCTGGAAGTAACTAAATTTGGGTTATTTCACTGAACTAATATATATCTAGGAATATTGAGCTAAACTACAAAATTTAGGAAAGACTAGAAAATGTTCCAGGTTTTTAATTAGTATAATGAAATTTGGAATAAAATGTGTATGATTGTTCTAATGATTAGATTAGACAGCTTTTATATTTTATATGAAGAATTAGATTACTAAAATTAACCAATAATCACAAATGCAAACATCTTGAAACTGCAACTGGGCCTAATTATTTTTTAAAGTTCAAGCTTTTTCAACTAAGAGCTCTCCTTAATGTAATTAGATATTGTAGCTGTTTAGGCTTGTTGAAACATCTCCTATCTTTTTTTTAACCTCCCCCCCTCTGCTTTTTTGGGAAACAAAAGGATTATGTAGGCTTTGGAAAGGATCTGGGAAAATCACAACAGATCTAAGGTTCTTTCATCTTCATCTTAGCAAATCTCTAGCCTGGACAGGACTAAGAAGTGCTGAAGCTTTTCATGCTTGTAAAGAAGTCCTAGTGAACTAATCTTCCGAGCATGGCATAAAAAGGCAGGAGCACAACCAGGTTTCTCACTTCACCCTCACACTGCTGGATGCCGTTGAAAGAAATTAATCTGAGCAGATTTAGGACTGAGGGCTTAATGTCCATATGGATTGGCAGTTGGTGAGACCTCACTATTAACGGTGCACAATTAATAAATAATATGTCTCTGTTTGCTTCGGTAGCTGTTCAAGCAATAAAAAGCTTATAAAAAGATTGCTTAGACAAAAACCCCACATATGGGCAAGGTCTTGATCCATGCTGGATGTCTTCCATTCAGGAATCCCATTAGCATTTTGCATGGTACATCAACTCCCAAACACCAATTTGTTATTCATTTTACCACAGTGGACTTGAAGAGTTAGGTGCAGTTATTAATAGTTATTTAATGTAAATAAATTGAAAAATGCGAAAATAAGTACACAGTATTAAAAATAAAAAAGTTACACTTATATCCCAGAATGTCATAATGTTGTTTTACAGTATACAGGCAGGGGGAATCTCAGCAGAAATAACTTACAGGGTGAAGCTCCAGCTTCACAGGACACCTTTGTTCTCCTGCGTGATAAATGACTCCAGGTCACCACTTCAATTCTGATTTCAGAAGCAAATTAAATTTCAAAATTAAAACAAATTTAATTTAAATGTCTTTTTCCTAACACTAACTATGGTATACCTTACTCAGAAAATTTGCAGGCTCTGTGATCCTGTGATGTTTTTGTTCTGATTTAAATCCTAGAACTAAAAAGATGAAGATAACAACTAATGATAATTTCTTTTTTTCTTTTATTGTTAATTTTTTTGTAGATGGACACAATGCCTTTATTTTATTTGCTTTATTTTTTTATGTGGTGCTGAAGATCAAACCCAGCGTCTCACTCATGCTAGGCAAGCACTTTGCCACTGAGCTACAGACCCAGGCCCTAATGATAATTTCTAATAAAGTATCTCATGCAGCAGCATAATAAATCATGTTTGAGTAGTACTTGGTATTTGCAAATCTGAGTCCAAACTATATGAATGTTAATGCATAATATAGATGTGTTTCAATTATGCTTATTGGTATTGATGACAAATGAGCATGTACCACATCATTTAAAGAAGAATCATCTGAACACTTTATATTGATAGTAACTTTGGAAACTTAAAAAAATTATAAATGGAGTAAAACACCTGAACATGATATTGTCTAAGACTAATTCAAATATTACAGACATAGGTTGATGTTCTAGGACATGGTATTACATGATATTACCTTTACTTTTTCTTTCTGTAATTCTTCCAAGTGAGAGAGGTTATCTATGAGTTCCTGCATAACTTCCCTTTTTTGTTTCATCTTCTTTTTTCTCAGGAAACGCTTACTCTTCTACAAGTAAACTTTCTAGGACAACCTTTCTGACATTGCTGCTACATGAGTGACACTTGCAAATATTGGGAATAATTCAGTTTCCTTTGAAATCTGTCACAGTTTTTTCTTTTTACTTTTTTTTCGGTAAGAAATTCAGTTTAATGGTTTAAAGGTTGTAGGGAATCTGCAGATAAATATGAAAGGTTATTTTGGATGTACTAAATAAAGTCTCTTACATTAACTTATAGTTTTGTTGTATTACTTTATAATGCACACAATGAAGTATATCATAAATTTTAAAACATTACATTGTATTTCCTTTCAAAATAACAAATAATTTTATTTTTTAGTAAATAATTTTATTATTTAGTTAATTTATTAAATTCATTCACTTCAAAAATATCTGGGCAAATAAGCAAAGAGTCATTAAATGAGAGAGAGAGCTGGGGGGAGAGAAGAAAGAAAAAACCCTATAACCTCTTTTTTTTCTTTTTTCTTTCTGAAATAACACTTCTTGGGCCTTCAGAAGTAATTATTGAAAAAGTGGCTGAATCCCTTAGAAATTACATAGTTTGTGTACAAGTTCAATTTCATCCAGGATTTTCAAGTGCTAGTGTGTAGGAGTAATTTTTGTTGCACCAGGTCCCATCCTGGGACTAGGAAAAATTTACTTTTTACATTGTAACATAGATTTAATGTAACCCTGGTAAAATGTGGCAGGCCAGGCATTCTGTCCATCATTGATTTACTGCTTAGCTGCCCGAAAACACTTTAGAACAACACCACTAGGACCGTCATAAGCCCTTCTTTATTGTCAAGGTGTCAGAACACTGTGTCAGGTAGCCTCTAACCTTAAAAGTGATTTAGGAGAAAAACTCAAGTGGAGATTAGTTTAGCTTTATCATCTTAGAAACTGCATGAAAAAAATCTTTTAAATTATATCATTTCTTCTGGTCTGCACAATGGAACCCACAACAGAGCAGTTAGTTCATAAAAAAAGAACATACATTATGAGAATGTTCTAAATTTTCACATTTTGTTTATGTTTTATTGCTCTTGGGTTAACATGTGGTACACTTTTACAAAGCCTGATTGTTCACATATTTAATTTCTATGCTTTTACATTAAGCCATATATTTTTTAATACAATCCAACCAGCAGGAAATGATCAGACTCTACTAAATATTTTAATATTAGCCTGGAGTTGTGAAGCGAAATATAAGAGGAAAAGTGGTTTTAGAGCCTGTGACATTTCACACTATTCCATCAGCAATAAAGTTATATAAATCAACTTTTCTGAAATGTCATTTGGGAATTTAAAAACCTATGCTATAAAATAATCAATGAAATATGATATGTAAAGTCAACAATGAACACAACTCAGAATACATTTTTTGTTATCCCTTTTCCAGTATTAATGCAAGAAGTTTGAAGAGATGAAGTATTTAATAAATAAATAGCAATACTTGTTGTTTTGTAAGTTGGAATCCTGAATCGTTATTATACCTGATACTTCAAATTACTGATCATTTTATTTAGTTTTGTACTTTTATTTTAATTTCTAAATTTTTCTATGTATTTTATTGATGAATTATAGTTGTACATAATAGTGGGATTTGTTGTACATGTTCATCTGTGTACACAATATGACAATAAAATTTAATCAATATATTTCTCAATATATTTAGTTCTGTTTTAATCATTTTAAAGAATTTATATCTCTTAAAAATTTTAGTTTTATGAAATTATTTTCTTCCTCTGCTTGTAAATCATTTAAATTTCACATCACAGTTTTGTAGCACACTTACCTTGTTCAGACCATTATCAAGTAAGTTCTTTAAATGAAGGATTCATGCAACTCTTGTGTAATAAGCTAGAATATTCATTCATATAAAAGGTTCTAGAAAGACAACAATTAAAGAATTTTTTAAACTCAACTTCTATGTGATGACTATATCTGAGGGACAAGAAAAAGAGTATAATGTATAATGAGATTTTGTTTTTAGTAATGAAAGAAAGTCATGTAAGTGAACTCTTCAAATACTCCTTATCTCATATACTATCCAACAAAAGACATTACAGAGACCATTCTCACAGAAGATATTTTGCAAAACATATTGCCATTGGAGTACGGTCTCGTCTCTTTGAGTCTTCCACAACATTGGTTGGCACCAGAAAGTGAGGAAACAATATTTGAGACACAATATTTTAAGGATTCAAGACTAATTTTTGATCAGTGTCAGAGAGAAACACTAGCTCAGTCAAGCTCAGTTCAATAACATGAGTAATTTGTATGGGATGATGGTGAGATTAGAGATGTAGGAACTAGGACAGGCATCTGGAATATAATCTGAAGAGGAGATTATCTGATGATTTCTGTATAAAAATCTTAGATATTTTCCTAACTTTCTGAATATGACACACTTGACTTTCCACATTCTACTTTTTTTGCTACCTAACTTATCATCACTTCTTCAGTACAACCTACACTCACATTTTAATGTCAGCTGCCTCTGTGGCTTTCTGCTTGAAATTATATTTGCTTTAGTCAACTGTTTCACGGCTGTGACCAAAACACCCGACAAGAACAATTTTAGAAGAGTAAAGTTTATTTGGGGGGTTTCAGAAGTCTCAGTCCATAGACAATCAACTCCATTGCTCTGCATTGGAAGCAAGGCAGAACATCATGGTGGAAGGGTGTGGTGGATAAAAGCAGCTTCAGAACATGAAAAACAGGAAGCAGAAAGAACCTATGCTCTGTTCACCAGGTTCAAAATGTATACCCCAAGGGCAGGCACACCCCCAGTGACCCACTTCCTCCAGACATGCCCTACCTGCCTGGAGTCACCACCCAGTTAATCCCTATCAGGGGGTGAATGAACTGATTAGGTTTAGGTTCTCATAACCTAATCACTTCACCTCTAAACTTTCTTGCATTGTCTCTCAGATGAGCATTTAGGCGACTTCTAATATCTAAACCATAACACTCTGTGCCCTTGTCACAAATAATAATTCCTGATCTTCTTAAAGTTAGTTAACAACACCAATTTTGGGAAAACTTGACTGACCACTGTACATATTTGTGCCACTCTTATGATTTGTTGTGATTTTTATTATATTTCCCATGTATATTAAATATTTAAACATATCTTTCTCATCCAGTATGCTTTAAACTCCTTGGCAGAAAATTATTTTCCCCATAACTCTAGAACCAATTTATATAATTTATCTATTGTTTTTTACTATCTCATAGCTTAACTATTTCTAGGTTTATACTTCAAGCTTGGCTCTCCAAATATCTTTAATCATTATCTAAATATAAATTCACTTTCTTTTCCTGAATACATTTTATATCACAGATCATTTTGTTTCTATCATTGGCATTCCTAATCTTCCAGGGTCCTAGCTTAAGATCTTGGAGTCATGCCTGACTTTTTATCAGCCAGTATCTCTACAGATATTAAATCACCCATGGCTCTTCCTTGTTTAATTGTATGTCTTCCTTTTCTTCCTACTTGATCTCCTTTGTCTAGATCCTACCACCACAGCAGACAATAATGGGAATGCACACAAACCTTGCTGTAAAACTGCTTTGACAAAACTTTTCCTTAAACCTTTTCAAGGTAGATGGCCAATGAGAAGACCTCCCAATTTGCAACTTACTACTGTGCATTCTATCCACTGTGACATGTCTAATCTCCCTAAACCTTTCTCTATTGTATTTTGTTAAAAATTTCCTTTTATTGTAGCCTACTTTCATTTCTAGTTACATTTATCTTATTTTTATTTCCAAAATGGTGCCCTCTTTCTTGAATTTCCTTGAGTATCATATGTCCCTCTCTTTTTGTATGTGTGTGAATGCTAAGAATTGAACCCAGAGATACTTTACCATTGAACTACACCAATTTGCAACATTTTGCAGTCCCACCAGTAATGTATGAGTGTACCTTTTCCCCCCACATCCTTGCCCACATTTATTGTTGCTTGTATTCTTGATAATTGCTATTCTTACTGGAGTAAGATGAAATCTTAGAGTAGTTTTGATTTGCATTACTCTAATTGCTAGAGATGTTGAACATTTTTCATATGTTTGTTTTTTTATTGTATTTATTCTGTGAAGTGTCTGGTCAGTTCCTTAGCCCATTTATTGATTGGATTATTTCTTTTTTGGGAGTTAATTTTTTTGAGTTCTTTATATATCCTGGAGGTTAATGTTCTATCTGAGGTGCATGTGGAAGAGATTTTCTCCCTTTCTGTAGGCTCTCTCCTCCTGTTATTGATTGATTCTTTTGCTGAGAAGAAGCTTTTTAGTTTGAATCCATCCCATTTACTGATTCTTGATTTTACGTGTTTCACTTTAGGAGTCTTGTTAAAGAAGTCAGTTCCTAAGCTTATATGGTGAAAATTTGGGCTTACTTTTCTTTTACTAGGTGCAGGGTCTCTGTTCTAGTGCCTCAGTCTTTGATCTACTTTGAGTTGGTTTTTGTACAGGGTGAGAGATAGGGGTTGAATTTCAGTTTACTGCATATGGATTTCCAGTTTTCCCAGCACCATTTGTTGAAGAGTCTATCTTTACTCCAATGTATGTTTTTGGTGCCTTTGACTAGTATGAGATAACTGTATTTGTGTGGTTTTGTCTCTGTGTCTTCTATTCTGTATCATTGGTCTAGATGTCTGTTTCAGTGCCAATACAATGCCATCTTTGTTACTATGGCTCTATAGTATTGCTTAAAGTTGGGTATTGTGATGCCTCCTGCTTCACTCTTCTTGCAAAGGATTGCTTTGGTTATTCTGGGTTTCTTATTTTTCCAAATGAATTTTGTGATTGCTTTTTCTTTGAAGAATGTCACTGAGATTTTAATTGGCATTGCATTAAAACTGTATAATATGGTAATTTTGGTAATATGGCCATTTTGACAATGTTAATTCTGCCTATCCAACAGTGTAGGAGATCTTTCCATCTTCTAAGGTCTTCTTCAATTTCTTTAGTTTTCTATAGTTTTCATTGTATAGGTCTTTGACTTCTCTTGTTATATCAATTTCCAAGTATTTTAGTTTTTGAGGCTATTGTGAATGGGATAATTTTCCTAATTTCTCTTGCAGTGGATTCATCAACAATGTATAACAGGTCTGGGGATATAGCTCAGTTGGTAGAGTGCTTGACTTGCAAGCACAAGGCCCTGGGTTCAATCCCTAGCACCAGAAAAAAAAAATGTATAAGAAATCCTTTGATTTATGGGTTTTGATTTTATATCCAGTTACTTTGTTGAATTCATTTATGAGTTCTTAAAAGTTTTTTGGTGGAATTTTTTATGGAATCATGTCATTGGAAAGTAATGATGAGTTCTTTTTCCTATTTCTCTCTTTTTAAATTATTATTATTTTTTTTTGTCTAATTGCTCTGGCTAGAGTTTCAAGGATGATGCTGAATAGAAGTGGTGAAAGAAGGCATTCTTGTCTTGGTCCAGGTTTTAGAGGGAATGCTTTCAATTTTTTCTCATTTAGAATGATGTTGGCCTTGGATTTAGCATATTTTGCTTTTACAATGTTTATATATACCTAGTTTTCTTAGTGTTTTGAACATGAAGGGGTGCTGTATTTTGTCAAATGCTTTTTCTGCATCTAATGAGATGATCATAGATTCTTGCCTTTAAGTCTATTGATGTGATGAATTATTTTTATTGGTTATTTTTATTGATGTGATGAATATTGTTATATTGAAATACCCTGTATCCCTGAGATGAACCCCACTTGATCATGAGGCACTATGTTTTAAATATGTTTTTGTATGTGATTTGACAGCATTTTATTGAGGATTTTTGCATCTATGGAATATTGGTCTGAAGTTTCTTTCCTTGATGTGTCTTTGTTTGCTTTTGGTATCAGGTTATACTATATTCATCAAATGAGTTTGGAAGGGTTCCCTCCTGAGTTTCTGGAATCCCAGGTGTGTTCCACAATGCCCATCTCATTTGTCCCTAGCTACACTTACTTACTTAAAAGACACTTACTCCACAAAGCTCACCTAACTATCCTATCTTATACTTTCTCAATTGCTTTTTCACCTATTGTCCATGTCACTCATGAGGCATTTAGAATACACAGTTCTCGACTTAAATTGACAAAATAAAAAAGTTGGTTCTTTGAAAAATTAAATATAATTGGCAAGCCCTTAGCCACATTAATGAAGACAAAGAGAATACTCAAATTACTAAAATTCTTGATGAAAAAGGAAATATCATGAAGGACACTACTGAAATACAGATGACAATCAGAAACTATTTTGAAAGTTTATACTCCAGTAAAATAGAAAATCTTGAAGACATCAACAAATTTCTAGAGATGTATGATGTACCCAAACTGAATCAGGAGGACATACACAATTTAAACAGATCAATTCCAAGCAATGAAATAGAAGACGCCATCAAAAGTCTACCAATTCGGAAAGCCCAGGACCAGATGGTTTCTCAACTTCAAAAAATTAACACCAATCCTCCTCAAATTATTTATGTTATAAAATATAAAAGTAGAAAACCTTTCCAAATTCATTCTATGGGGCTAGAACTACCTTGAAAACCAAAACGAGACAAAGAAACATCAAGAAAAGAGTAACTTCAGACCAATATCCCTGATGAACATAAATGTAGGTCACTTCTTAACACTCTTATTTGCTACTGTTCTTTGTATCATACTCTCTGAATTCTGCCTTAATACTAGTCCTAATTGTTATTTAATATATTTTCAGGATTACTTCTCTATTTTTAATCTTTCCCTTCTACAATGTTTACCGAATATTATCAAACATGCTCTGTGTGGCTTTTTAAATATCGCTATCTGTATAATATTTCAGTACAGTTTTGTTAGTATAATGAAATACTTGAGGCTGGCTACTTTATAAACAAGTGGGGCTTATTTTGGTTCATAGATCAGGAGGTAGAAGATCAAGGACCTTATCTGGTCATGATTTCTGGCTGGCACATTTGCATGATAGCAAAGGGTACCACATAGATGGAGAGAGAGAGAGAGAGAGAGAGAGATAGATCTCTTCTTATAAAGCCACCAACATTTAATTATGAGAGCACCTTTCTAATAACCTCATCTAATCCTCATTTCTTTCCAAAGGGCCGGCCTCTAAATACCATGGGATTAATTTCCATTCTTAATATCCCAAAATGATAATTATTCCAACACAAAAAGTTTGGAGGAACTCAAAGCATAATCCAAATCGTTATCAAACTTATTCTCCCTCAGATATAAAGCTTGGTAATTTATGTCATGCTTATTCTCATAAATCTTCAATGACTTCTAAAATTATGAATAGAAACTGATTATAACTGCTCTGGTATCAGTTGCCCTGAATGTGACATTTTCTTTTACGCTTTTTATACACTTGCAATGGTCTGGTCCAAATACCTAATGTGATGACCCCTGGATGCCACATGCATCTTTATGAATTTCTGCCTTCGTTAATGTGATTTGTTCATCCTGGAATCTCCTACTATGGTGAAATGCTTACAAACTCTGCCTCACAGGAATCTCACTGTGTTCAAAATACACTTTTTCCTCTTTGTTGCCAAAGTACTTTTCTTGCTCTTAAGACTATCATAGCATTTATTTCATTCATATTTGTGATATAGCCATGCATGCATATGACATTTTTTATTTTGAAAACAGATTTTTTATCATTATTTTTTGATTCCTTGTACACAAATGGGGTATGATTTTTTTCAGTGCTAAATTATAAGCTTTTTGAAATTTGTTGCTGTGTAAAATATGTCTCTGTTCCCTGTCAATATTTAGCTTCATTATGCTTTCACTACATTTTAAAAAACAATTTATTTTTCATAATTTAACATAGAATTGCATTTCCTAATTTGAGTTCTTACATTGCATTTCAGTTTTGCATCACTTATTCATGTAGAAAGGGTATAGTGATACCTGGTATTTGTGAGTGAAGCATGCTTCAGAATTAAAATTTAAGAAATCTAGATGTCTAACTGATTTCTCTCTGAACATTCTCATGCTATCATCTCACTGATGACTTTTTTGTTTATTTTCACATAGTATTATAACTCAGTAGCATGTCCTTGACATTCTGGCTTCTATTGTTGGCAGTTTGAGAGGAGTCAGTTTCCCAGAAATTTCTAAAGTTGTTCTTGGAAAAAAATGGACCTAACATGCAATTCTATGAGATTTTAGGAGAAGTCTGTTTCTAATGGCAAGAGATCGCTTCATGTTTTAATGAGATTCTGAAGGGTGCCTTTGCTGCTAGGCAGTTGTCATGTTCATTGGGGTAATTCCACCAGGTATAGAGTTCAAATGAAAAAGGTAGCCTTGTTTATTCACCTTAGTTGAGTTATTTGAAAACACTTCAACCCATCCTATTGATGATATATACCGTAAATTCAGTACTACCATCTCTATTGTGTCTAATTAGAAACTATGCCAAGTAAAACAAATGAATTGAAATTATCCGAAGTAGCAGAGGCATTTACACAAATAATTTCTGCATCTTATAATTTAATTTGGAAACACACTAGTCATTATGACATCAGTCTTATATATATTTTATAACCACCAATACATAGATCAATGCACTCAACATAATATCTGACTAGGGCAAAGTTTGCACCGAATTTGAGGTTGATTTTTTAAAAAATTTTAGTTATAGATAGACACAATGTATTTATTTTGTTTCTTTCTTTTTATGTGGTGCTGAGGATCAAAACCTGTACCTCACATGTGCTAAGCACTCTACTACTGAGCCACATGAGCCCCAAATTTGGAAGTTCAGTAGAAGGATCAAGTGAGCACAAGACATCCGTCAATTTACATCAACATGCTTTTTATTGTAGAGTATCAAAGTTCATGGCCCTGCCATGGTCATATTTCCTCACACAATCTGATTGTGGAGGCTTTATTGAATTGAATTAAAATTTAAGAAATCTAGATGATGCCAAACATAGTGGTTATCTGTGCATTACCAGAAATTACTGCATGTAAATACAAAATTTGGGGCAGGTTTATGCCCCAAATCTTAATGCTTCAAATCTACTCTATCAAAGAATCACTCGTAATGGGAATTACCTCATCAGTTCTCAAAGAACATAAATATTTGTACTGTTTATAGACCATGGAATAAATTTTCAAGTAAGGAAGTGATGGAAACCACCCCCAGGAAAATAAAATGACAGTGAAAGAGAAGATTAAAACCAGGTATATTTGGACATGCACAAGATTCCAAAGCTGAGTCTACTTACGATTATTGACACAGTTTATGAAAGTCTTCAATTCCACAATAACCTTTCCTTATTTTCTGATTGGCATGGAAATTCCTTCACTTAGTAATTCAGATAATGTGAGAATTGAACATTGTGAATTTTTATCCATTATTGGTATTGATAGATTCTTACTTTATCTTTCATTTAGTGTTCAGCACCACAGAAAACTTTGTAAGCATTTCCCTTTACTTTTACAGTTTGACAAACATTTATTATTTCTGTACATTTCTCTAATGGGTTTAAAATGTTAATATTTTTGGTTATTCTTACTACTTTTTCTGTTATAAAGCAATTTCAAAGAAACAGAAAGAAGACAAATATAATTTACTGTGCTTTAAAGTTATTTGTGTTTTTTTAAATTCAACCACACATCTTTCAGTGTTGAGAATAAGGAGCTCAAAAATAAAGATGGTGATTTTTTAAACATTTCTTTGTATTATAAATATAGTTACTACACACTAGTTAACAAGGAAATTGAATGAATATTCTTTTCTGTGTATATCTGTGCTCTGTATATCTTTAACATCTTCTTGGGTTTTGGATTAAACTTGGATAAAAAAGATAAAAATATGAAACTGTAATTTCTATTCAATAATAGACTCATTTGGATATTATCATTAAATACATTATACCAAATACAAGGCACTTCTCCACAATAAAAAAAAATCTTATGTATATTTGAAAAATAAAAGAATAAAAATGAAAAGGAAACAAATTTTTAAAACTGATTTTTTCTTCCTCCATAGTCTTATTTTTCCTTTGAGTAAAATCAGATGGATTGTGCATAACAAGAAAGGAGGAATTTAAATTCAAATTGCTATTGTTCTTCTCATTGTCCTTTTGCATAGCTTTAGTTTTCATAGAATGTTAATGACAACTATACTATTTTATTCAAAATTTTAGATATAATCCTTTTGAAGACACCTATTTTAGTTAAGTGATGCTATAATTTATTAATTTCACACTTAAAAAATTGAAATTCAGAAAATAGATTAACATTAAATATAATATGGAATTTCTCAAGAGTAAAAAATATAAATGCTAGTTTAATAAATATACACCTCATATTTTTCAAGATTTATAATATGTTATCTACATTTCTTGACTTATTTTCCAATTTTTGGACAGAGACATCTATGGATGTGTACTTTCACGTAGAATAGCAAGTACTTATGCAATCCACCCCAGGAGGACTCTTAGGTCTTGAGATGGCTAGAGTAAAGTGTTTCACAGTTATCCTAGTCACTGATTTATGAAGGGTCAGGAGGCTTTGGAATGCGTGAACAGAAAACTGAAGAAGGAACAGAGAATGATAACTGGGTCTCTAAAATTGAAAACTTGATAAAAGTGATTTTTTTCCCAATATAAGAAATAAAAGAGACTACTTTATGGGAAGAAGAATTCACTAATCATTGATACAGGACATCTGAGGTGCTTATAGCACAACTAAATAGAAATGTCTAATAAGCACTAGTTTAGTCAACTTTTTGGTCACAGTGACCAAAAGACCGGACAAGAATGTAGAGGAGGAAAAGTTTATTTTGACCTACAGTTTTGGAGGAACAGTTCATGGTCAACTGATTGCATAGGTTTGGGCCTGAGGTGAGGCAGAACATCATGGTGGTAGGGCATGGCAGAGGAAAGCAGCACAGGTCAAAGCAGTTAGGAAGCTGGAAGACCTTTGCTAACCAGTGGCAAAATATAAACCTGAAGAGGCATATCTCCAGTGACCTACTTCCTGCAGCCACACCCTCAGTGCCTACAATTACCACCCAGTTAATCTTTATCAGTGGATTAACCCACTGATAAGATGGTGCATTTTGTAATTTCATTATCCACCCCTGACAATTCGTGCATTGTCTCACACATGAGCTTCTAGAGATGATCAGCATCAAGCAGCTCTCTAGAGCATAACTTAAGTATAAACAGAGCTTTGAAATTTTGTTTTTCATTACACATAATTAGATTTTTTGTGATGCATATCATCAACTGCTCAGAATACCCCAGTCGCAGGTAAGTTTTTCAGCTGATCCATTCCAGTCCACCCTGCTACTGTGTTGTTTTGTTCATAAACATAATTTCTCCACTCTTTGTCAAGATGTTCTACTTTTTGTTGGTTATTTAATTTTCAAAGCTTTTACATGCACTATTGCATTGACGTGCTAAACATTTTAAGCAATGCCTTTTAACCAGATCCTCTCCAAGGCAGTGAAAGCAGCAACTTCACTCTCTCAGCTTTCTCTGTGCCTTTGGCACCTGAGGCAATAACATGACCTCTCAAGAGCTAAACTGTGCTTTTAGAATCGTGTTGTTGTCTGTTGTCTAGGACTTCTTGGTATCTTGAAGCAGGATATTAATGATATCTTCCATACTGCTAGAATTAGACGTCTTGGTTTCTTTTCTCATTCTACCATATTTTCTCTTTACTTGTATTCTGGGAATTTTCCTAACTCTTTGTCTGAATTTTAATTTCAGCAGGTAAACATCTCAGTCAGAATTAAAATCATGAGAAATTTGGAAGTGGGAAAATGGTGCTGCCTGAACTTCCAAGCTGAAGTCTATTGTCTGCATTCCTTGGTTTCTGTGGAATGCTTAATTCCCCCACACTGCACTATCCAACTACGTGAGACTTCTGTGGGAGGCACAGATTCATTTCCATTTGCACCAGTTGGGGTCTTTATTTCCTATTGAGTGGGTTCTCAGACTCCAATCTTAGCTGTCCCTCAGACTCCTCTACCCCAAGTAATAAGGCATCCTGTTAGTGACAGCAGAAATCTTCTTTCCAGGAAATAGTGCTGGTATTTTGCTGATACAGTCTGAAGAGAAACTCAATATTCTACTTAAGGTTGGCCTAATGGTGCATGCCTGTAATCCCAGTGTTTGGGGAGGCTGAGGAAGGAGGAATGCAAGTTCAAGGATAGCCTCAGCAACTTAGTCAGGCTCAAAATATAAATATAAAGGGAGCTGGGGATATAGCTCACTGCGAAAGCATTCCTGGATTCAATTTACAGTAAAAAATGAAATAAAAAATAAAAAACATTATATTGAGAAATACCGTGATATTTCTAAAACTGTGGCACAATAAGTTGCTGTAATTTAAGTCATCAGATTTATGGTACTCTGTGATAGCAGACTTAGCAGATTAATGCAGGTGATGATGATAATGATAACAAAAGAAATTGTGGCTGTTCTTAAAAATTAATTTACTTTTTATTATAGTTATAAATTTTAAAAAATAGATTAGTTCTTGAAAACCTTTTATTATATTTGTTAGTTTAGTAAAATTTAACTATTACTTTAAGGGGGATGGTAAAAGAAATTTTAGTTCATTTTCAATTTAATGACATATAGATAATATTTTCTATTTCCTTTTAAAATGTTTTGCTTTCCTTATTAAACAAAATATTCTTGAAAATTTAACTCTTAATAAACTTATTTTTTAAATGTTTTCCATATTATATTGATACATTATATTTATATATAATAATGGGATTTGTTGTTACATATTCATAAATGCACACAATATTATTCCCCAGTATTTTCCCTATCCCTTACTTACTCCCCTCCCGGTCTCCTTTCTCTACTCTATTGATCTGAATCTCCCTCTAATTTTCATAAGATTCTGCCCCCCACTCCCACTTTCTTTTCTGTTTTTCTCTTGTGATTCCCAGTATGAAAAAACATGAGAAAACATACAATCTTTGACTTACTGAATTACCTAACATAATGTTCTCAAGTTCCATCCATTTTCCTGCAAATGACATAATTTCATTCTTCTTTTTGGTTGAATAAAACTCCATTATGCATGTATACATTTTCTTTTTTATTGTTCTTTTTAGTTATACATGAAAGTAGAATGTATTTTGACAAATCATACATACATGGAGTATAACTTCGCATTCTTGTGATTATATATGATGTACCACATTTTCTTAATCCATTCATCACTTATGGATATCTTAAATTCTTAAGGTTACTAATCTTCTAACACTATATGCAAATGGAAAGATTTTTTTTTTACTTAAAATCACAAGCCTAAGTCAAATACTTAGACATTTTAATTTATCTCTGTGGGTTAAATTCTTTGAAACTCTCAAGCCTATAAAATACCCAAAGCATAAATTTCTTAACCCAAATATATAAGAAGACATGGCATGGATTCTCTGAAACATTCCTATACTAAATTTTAAGGGTTTCAGAGCTAAAAGATAGAAGGAAACAAAAACCAATTTATCCTCCACCACAATTCTGGGGTTACCCACTCAATTTGCTGCGATTACTTAGAAAGGGGAAAAGTGTGTCCAAGGCATGACTGGGTTTATATCTGTGCACAAATGGGAATTCTAAGTTGTATTCATGGCCTGCAGCAGGCGCTTTCAAAAGAAAACGGTCTTCTGTTCCATATGATTACAATTCCAGTGAAATCTTTACTTATTTTTCAAGTCAGAATAGATTCTTCACTCTCAACCATGTCACAATACCAATTGATGGTTTTGCGTTTTTGGTGTAGTTTTGGTTTTGTTTGACTCTGAGAAGTAAATATTAATGGGAGGCTAAGAATGTGCCATGCAGGGTGTAAGTGTTATGTATATGTTAACTCATTTACTCAGTGAATTGTGACTCTAGTCCCTGGGGACTGAGAATCTTCCTAGCATGAACAAATGAGGAATCTCAAATTTGCATAATCAAAATATCATATAGCTGTATAGGAGGGGTATAAGATCCAGCTTTTGGTCCCTAATCATATCTAAGATCAACATGTTAGAGTTAATTTGTTTAAATAGAACTAATCCTAGTGACTAGTGAAAGGACTACCCAAGGGCAGCAGATCACCATCAGGGAATAAGGGACTATGCAGAGGGTAACAACTCTGAGCCTTAATAGCTCAAGGACACTTGCTCCACAGCAGGGTTGCATTTTGTTTTTCCAATATCCTAATTCTTGAAGGTCAAGGTCTCTGACTGGAGGCTCATACCTGTCTCAAATGAGGTCTGGCACAGGACTGATACACAGCGGGCTTAGAAAGGAAAGATTTATAATGAGGATGTAACTAATGGGCCATCACATGCATTCCACCTAAACTTTAAGGCACCGTGGCCTTTAACTCCCATCCTTCAGCATGACGTGTGCTGTTTATTGATTAGAAAACTTGTTTTGGACAGATTAAAAAATTTCATAATGGAAATATTTTATGGTAAATATTCTAAACATAAATGATTTAATGTATCTCTTGTAATTTCCTCTTGAAGATATACCAGAACATAATATGGTTCAGTGTAGTTTTCTGATCTCATGAATTTAATAATGTTTTACTGATACCTCAGGATGTAATTATTACAAAAAATCCTATGAGTTGCAAAAGAAGGAACAGAGTCTTACAGACAGTGAAAAGGCTCTTCAGTTAGAAATGAAGCTCTGATTCAAACTCAGAGTTGTTTGAGTCCCAAACTTGTGCACTCTGATGCTCCCTGATTCTACTTGCCCAGTGATTTATTGGACTTTTGGACTTTTGCATTTGGTCTAGGAATGAGACACCTTCTGGACTACTATATCGTGAACTTGCAGCTCCAGAGGCTGAGGCAGGAGGATGGTGAGCTCAAAGCCAGCCTCAGCAAACGTGAGATAGATCCTAAGCAACTCAGTGAGACTCTGTCTCTAAAAAATAAAATAAAATAAATAAAAAATAAAAAAATAGGGCTAGGGATGTGCTCAGTGATTGAATGCCTCTGAGTTCAATCCCTGGCATCCCCCCTCCCCCACACAAAAAAATAATTTTGTAAAACTTCTCTCTCCTATCTCACATAAAATGATAAAAATTGAGGGGATATTTGGTAAACAAGAAATAAAGTACAAACAACAAATAAAAAGTCAGAGATCTATTTTCTTTGAATTAGGAAGGAGGTTCAATCTTAATGAAAAAGAAGAAAGGGAGGTATTCTAAGCTGGGTAATTGGAGGTATGGAACTGAAATAATGGCAGCAATTCTCATCATTGACTGACAATATATATACCAGCTTTGGTGCACATCTTTCCATTCTTGCCATGACTAAATATATGTAGAGTGCCAGTAACTTACATTTTATTAAGAAAACAATTTATTGCAGAAGTTGTTGTTGAAGCCAATTTTATCTTTTCCCCTCTTATTAACTATTGTAATTACTCCTGTGCGGGGAATTGTCCTTATTTAGCAGAATCAGACTAGGTTGAGCCATGTGACGCAGAGGCCTGGCTTCTAGGAACTGCCGGGAAGCATATGGCACTGCGTGGGAGTGGTTCCTTGTCTCCTTCTGGGATTTTCCCCCTAAGAGGATGGCTCCCCTAACTCCACCCTATCCTTGCCCCCTTATCTTTGTGTCTATAAATAAAAGAGAGTTGGGCTACTGCAGTTTGTTGAATGTTGTATGAGGCCAGAGCTGGTATGATCAGACCCTTCACGTCCGCTCTCATTTAAAAAGAGTATTGGCTCTTGTGTGTTTATTGAGTAGTTAAGTTTTGGGGGTAACAGATAGAAAAACCGCCAGCAGTTAATTCATTTCTCCTGCACACCAGACATGGCAGAGAGGCACCCGCCACTCCGGTCAGTATATTCACTTATAGAATTGTGTGCTGCTAAGATTGTAGTTTTTCCTTTGAATAAGGTCAGGAAATTATTTTCTAGATAACTTATTTATATCATTCCCTTTCCAAAGAGTTTATGTATATCTTTAAAGTAAATGCTTTATTTTTTTCTGCCAATCTTCAAATTGTAAACATACCTCAAAAATTCTTGAACATACCAAATGCATGACTTTTACAAACCAAAATTAATGTTTACAACATTTTCAAAATGGTGATCTCCATGTTTACTTTTTGTTGCTTGTTTGATTTAAAACACGGTCAAAGTCAACATTTAGCATGTTTAAAATCTACCTATATTTATTATTCCTCTCCTGGACAGCTTCTCAACTTACTAAAATTCTACTTTTAAGCAGGATCAGCATTCGGTGCATCCTAACTCCACAAGATTAGATTTCTTAGTGGCAACTATATGCAGAATGAAGACATCTAATAAGGTTTCCTGGGTTGATATCTCTGTTTCCCCCCAAAATTCTCTGTGACTTCCACCAGACACTTCACCTCTCCTTTCTGAGATGTAAGATCCAAATAGCATTTCAATTGACTTTTTGCAGTAAACAATTTAAAGCAAAATTGTTGTAATGTTGCTTTTTAAAATTTTTTAGCTAGAAGTGACTCATAATAAAATTACATTTGACTTCAAGTGTACTCCATGGTAACTCATGGAACTTTGCAAAGTAAAAAAAAATGTTGCTGAAAATTGCTCTCATATATCATGACTTTTTTTATGAATTCAAATTTTAACAATTAATGAAGTTGACATAAGGTTATGCATCTGTAGACATTTAATTAAAATTTGATTAAATATTTATTAATTTTACTTCGGAGTTTTCTTCTTGTGTTTTGGAGTCAATGCTTTTCTCAGGTCTGGAGCATTTTTCTGAAGACCCTGTAGATCTGCTGATCCTCGGCATTATGTCTTTAAGTGATAGAGAATGAAATGATGACTCCACCAGGAAAAATAGCCCCAATATTTTCATACATTTACTCCTTGCCCTCAAATAGCAGCACACACTCAGAAAAACAAAAGCTCCCAATTAGCAGTTCCTAACCTCTTTGAAAATTGTTTATATCACTTCTTTCTCACATCACACTAAATCCAAACGCCTCACAACCTCCAGGTCTCCCAAGATCTAATAAGTCCCCTTTGCCTCATGCTCTCTCTTGCCCTGCTCTCCCCTGGTTCATGCCACTCCAGTTGCACTGGCCCCTGGGTTGTTCCTGGAGTGTGGAGCTCCTGTTCTGGGCCTCCTCCCTGCTTTCCCTCTGGCCTGGTACTCTCTTCTCCCAGCTGTCAGCACAGTGCCCACCTTCTCATTTTCCCTCCCAGTTAATTTCGCTCCTAAGCATTGTTACCATTGAAACCTGTTATAAAAGAACTCACTGAGTTTGTCTGTTTTCTCTCTCACTGCCCCAGGTAGATTATCAGTGCTACAAAGGCAAGTTTTTAATTTTGTTTGTTTTGTCTGTACTGCACAATTCTGGGCATTTAGTGCCTAGAACATAACTTGGCTCATTTCACCTGCCATATAAGTATTAATATGTATGGGCACATAATAATGTGTCCCTACCTAAAGGAGTCAATGAGAAGATCCATGTGATATTTATTAGTAGTACTCATTAATCTAAGACTCAAAACCAATTCCCCTATTCCCACCCCTAATTCTTCATAGAGTTCTCATACTGATTTATGAAGTTGCTTGGGGGAATTTTCCTTCTTAGGCTCGTGATTTCTCTCTGGATGAAGTTTATATTCCTTCTTCCTTATAGGCATGTCACCCTATAGTCAACCAGGCTACATGCAAGCCTCTTTTTGTTGTGTTGGTCGACTCTGTTGTGATGAATATAATAGAAATATTACCTTACATTAATAAGGAACCTATTATATTCTGCAAAACTTCTCCCCTACTTAGACCCATATTTTCTCCCCTGCTCACATGATCTCTGTTGCTTTTTGTAGGGTTGACCATTTCTGAGGCACCTCAAATATTTCTTCTGTTTTTCAGTACTTTACTACCAACACATCCTCTGCCTTCCCAAGTTCCTTCTGCATGAAGCATATGACTGCTTTAATTCATGCACCTGATCCAGATATAACTAGTCAGATACTATCTAAACCCATTAGGTTCTAGAGTAACATTAAAAATGCCTCAAAATACTCATCATGCTATGACTGATCACTGAATAATTGAATTAGAAAAATTATATTTGGATGGATATGAAGTATTTATTTTTCAGTCTATAGAAAAATTTATAGCATATCTATCAGAGTTCCAATAAAAGCATAGAATAGAATATTTTGAAAAAAGAATAGAATATTTTGAAAAAAATGTTTGTGAAAAGGTGACTTAGTTTAAAAGTGTCAATGTTAATGAACTACAAAAGGTATTAGAGTAAGAAGGGCTGGTAACTGCCAAGTTGTTGCTAAACCTCAGCCTGAGGGAGTAAGGAAAGGAATTCAAGAGCCATGCCCAATGAGTACAAGCTGACTGTCTTACTGGTGCAGGGACTTTAGTCAAGTGTCAGGAAGAGTTAAGGAATCAAGGATCCTGAGACATTATTTTCTCCCTCCACTGGAATGTCCACTGGCCCAACACAATTCTATATATGAGGGCATGGGAGCCCTCCTGTTCAGTGCTTTTTAATCAATGTACACTGGGTGGAGAATTTTTAAAAAGTGAGGAATGGATTTGAAGCAATCAGCACAAAAATCTTAAAATGTTAGTTAACTATTTAAATACAAGGTAAATTCAGAAAAAGCAAATAGAAAACATTCTTTATCCATTCATCTGTTGAAAGGCATCTAGGTTGGTTCCACAGTCTAGCTATTGTGAATTGAGCTGCTATAAACATTGATGTAACTGTGTTACTGTAGTATGCTAATTTTAAGTCCTTTGGGTATAAACCAAGGAGTGGGATAACTAGGTCAAAAGGTGGGTCCATTCCAAGTTTTCTGAGGAATCTACATCTCTAGTAATTAGAGAAATGTAAATTAAAACAACTCTAAGATTTCGTCTTACTTCAATTAGAATGGCTATTACCAAGAAAACAAACAATAATAGATGTTGGTGTGGCTGTGGGGAAAAAAGCACACTTTTACATTGCTGGTGGAGTTGCAAATTGGTTCAGCCACGCTGCAAAGCAGTGTGGAGATTCCTCAGAAAACTTGGAATGGACCCACCTTTTGGCCTAGTTATATATACAATGGAATACTACTCAGCCATAAAGGAGAATAATATCATGGCATTTGCAGACAAATGGATGGAATTGGAGAATATCATGCTAAGTGAAATAAGCCAATCCCAAAAAACCAAAGGCTGAATGTTTTCCCTGATAAGTGGATGATGATAAAAAATCTGGTTGGTGGTGGGGGGTGAGAGAAGGATGGAGGAACTTTAGATCATGTAGAAGGAAATGAGAGGGGGAGGGAGTTATGGTATGAAAAATGGTGGAATGAGACAGACATCATTACCCTATGTATATGAATGTACATCATGCACAACCATAGAAATGAAAATTTGTACCCCATATGTATGCAATGAATCAAAATGAAGTCTATAAAAATAAAAATAATAATAATGAAAACGAAAACACTCAACAGTTTTAGATCATGATTTGAAAAGAGATAATCTTAGAATATCTAAGGCTAAAATTTTTAATAGTGCTGGACCATCACAGGTGGATATAGAAATTGATATGTGTGAACATTTTTTTTTCAATTTTCAATCAGGTTTTCCAAGGTTGATACATTTATTGCCTGCAGGGGATAAACTGAACCACAAAACAGAAGTCTGCACAAGAGAGCTCTGCAGCCTGGGCTTACCTTACCAGGTCTCTGGTCTTTGAATTTGTCAAGAGGTTCCTTGGTGAGGTTCTTGCTGAAATACTCAGTTCACTTTGCATATTGATATTGAGTGCATAGATACCAGAAGTAGATTTTTAAGAGTCTGAATATTTATTTTACAAACATTTTCAAATTGGGAGAATATTCATTTCCAGGACCATTTTGAAGAAACCAAAAAGCCTTACAGCTAAGATGGCATAAAAACAGTTCTAACAAAAATTTGATCATATCATCAGGTTGTTAGAAAATGTGTACGTGTATGTGTGTGAGAAAGAGAGAGAAAGAGAGAGAGGGAGGAAGAGATGAGTTCAGATGAAATTCAACTACAAAAAAAGTTAACTGGCTTGTTTTACATATGCAGTTTTAAATTCATTGTGTACAAATAAAGGAGATTTCTGTCTTTGGGGTAGTAGCACATATAGTTCATATTTTGATAAAAAGATTCAACCTTTTTGCTTGTGTTATATGAAATATTTATTTTTCAGTCACACATAACAATTTTTATATCCACCTGAGATGATTCCAGTATTTAAAAAAAATTTAGCCTTAGAAATTCGAAGATGATCTCTTTTCAAATCATGATCTAAAAGAATTCAAGTACTTTTTGACTTGCTTGGGAAGAAAAAAAGAAAAGGGAAAACAGACCTCATATTCAAAAGAAGCTGTGTAGGTCAAACTTTGGAGAGGCACTGTGGACTTGCAGGGTAGGTATTTTTTTTTTTTATTTACTTATTGATTCATTGAACACAAATGGAGTACAGCTATTGTTTCAAGGGTTGTACACAAAGTAGAGTCACACAATCTGTGCTTTCTTGCATGTACACAGGGCAATGATATCTGTCACACACTCTGTTATTGATTTTACCCCCGACCCACCCCCACCCCTCCCTTCCCTCTATGCTAGCTATCTTTCCTCCATTCTTGCCATCTTTCCCCCCCACATTATGCATCATCATTCATTTATCAGAGAGACCATTCGGCTTTTGGATTTTTGGGATTGTCCGATCTCACTTAGCATAACAGTTTCCAACATCATCCATTTACCTACAAATGTCATAATTTTATTCTTCTTTATGGCTGAGTAATATTCCATCGTGTATATATACCACAGTTTCTTTATCCATTCATCTACTGAAGGGCATCTAGGTTGATTCCACAATCTAGCTATTGTGAATTGAGCAGCTATGAACATTGATGTGGCTGCATCACTGAGGCAATCTGATTTTAAGTCCTTTGGGTATAAGCCAAGGAGTGGGATAGCAGGGTCAAATGGTGGATCCATTCCAAGTTTTCTAAGGAATCTCCACACTGCTTTCCAGAGTGGCTGCACCAACATGCACTCCCACCAGCAGTGTATGAGTGTACCCTTTTCCCCACAACCTCACCAACACCTGTTGTTGCCTGTGTTCTTGATAAAAGA
>JAJEJO010000158.1:472755-531399 GCA_020662805.1 Glaucomys volans | reverse complement strand
GTCTCTCCGCCAGGGAATCTGTAGAATGGCGCTGACCGGGCCCAAATTCCCCGCTGGGGCTGGCAAGCAGCTCCGCTCCCGGGTAAATCTCAGCTGAAGCCACAGCACTGTGTCCCTGAAGCCGCAGCGCTGTGTCCCCGGGGAAAGGGGTGGGCTTAGGTCAGGGTAGGTAATTTTTATAATAATATTGCTATTCTAGTGCATTTGAGATTTTAAAATTGAAGTGTAGTGCTATCAATTTAGCTTTGGGTGTAAATTTCCCAATATATTACTAAAGCTGGCAAATCTTATTCATGGTCTTTTTCTGACAAATCTGAAATTGTCACATTGTCTTTAGTAATATCTACCTATGTTCTATTGCAAGGAATTACTGTCAGAATGTATTATTTATTCTTATGGAGAATGCAGTTGATATAGCAAGTAATGATTCATCTTAATTCTGAATTTTATGTTTGCTTTTCATGTTAAATGTTAACTTTTGCTATTTAGAATATAAGCTAACTATTGCAACACATTTATAATTTTTATGATTGAGCAATCAATTTTTAATTCTGTATTTTGTTGTTATTTTCGTGAAAATATTAATGACCTGAGTTTAGAGCTATGAAATATCTTATTCAGTTCATGCTGCTATAACCAGCATGGTTGACTTACAAGCAACACAAATTGATTTCTCACAGGTCTGGAGACTACAAATCTGAGCTTAGTGTGCAGTATCATCAGGTTTTGGTGACAACCAGGGTTGCAGACTTCTGCATCGGTACATGGTGGAAAGATAGTGGAAGATTTCTCAGAGTTCCATTTCTTAAGATCCCTAATCCTATGCCATGAGAGCTTTACCCCTAGGACCTAATTATCCCCTGAAGTTCCTACCTCCTAATATTATCCCATTGGGTTTCAAAATCTAATTTTAGTGGCGGTGGGGGGACAAACATTTAGTTCATTGCAGTGAGTAATTTTTAAAAATCAATAAGAGAAAGACCGGTACATTTAATATATTTGAACTAAAACCTTTGTACAATAATAGACATGACTAACTGAATTAAGGGTAGGTTGAATCAGACTGAGAGAAGAAATTTTCCATGTTTATGGTATACCAAGATTTGTTATACAGAGGAGAGAAACTGATTATCCTAGGAATAAAGATAAAACAATGTCATGAACTTAATTGGAAAATAAAACATGGGCATAAGTAATTTTAAGAAATGAAGCTGAAATGGGTAAAAATGCTGAATTTTAATGAAAATTAAGGAAACATAATTTTAAATTAAGGTGATGTTTTCAACTATTGAATTGTTCAACCACATATATCTGAAAATACCAAAGTGCCAGTGAAAATTGTAGAGTCAGGAAACCTCCCATCCTCCATTTGGGAGTGCACAAATGGTACAGAATTAAACAAACTACCAAAGTTATGAATGCTATGGCAAGCAGAATCCTAAAATGACCCAGATGACCTTTGCCCCCTGGTGCTAAGCTCTATGTGGTCTTCTCCCCTTGAGTGTAGGTGGAACCTGCAACTTGTTTGTAAGTAATGGAATATGATAGAGATGATAGCATTTAATTCTTGTGATGAAGATCCAATGTACTGTCAGTCTTTGCTTTGTGTGATTCTGATATGTCCAAATTTCATTTAGCACAGTTCAGTGAAATAGTACTAGTCCCCAACTAAATGATCAAAATTTAAATTGCCATGGTAAATTCACTGAGCAATTGCAGAAATACTAAGTTTGCTCCAAGTTCTCTGGTCTAAATATTAGTATATAGATAACAGGTGTGCATTGTGATCAGGGACCAATCATGTCACTTCTTTTAGAGGCCATTGGTAAATTGGAGATTACATTGTATCTTCTAGTCACTTCAGGCAGGGAAATTAAAGCATACAGTTGTATAGACTTTGTCTCCCCATGATAAAACTTGTAACACTTTATAGAGAGGGGCAATTGATAGAGGGAATTGGCTAACAAAGATGAAAGTATACCAAAGAAATGAAAAGTCAGAATACTGGGAGTGAAATTGGATTTGATTAGAAGATTTGAAAATGCAAACAGCAAAACAGAAGTAGGACAAGACCTATCCTGATGTGGAGCTACTTTTTCAACAGTATTGAGAAAGTACAATGAATATATAAAAATAAGGCCAAGTTGCCTTTGACACTGATGGGTAGGTCCCCTTCCCATCTTCAGTATAAATTGCACTGGAAATAGAGCATTTGCTTCCCCTTTGGATTAAAGAGTATAATACAATAAAAATCCTAATCAGTTTGTTTAGCATTCAGGGTAAAATGTTGAAATTGTTCCTTCACTAAGAAAAAAGATAATTACTGAGGCTAAGCGATTTATCTTTGCTTCTATTACAGGTTAGTATTGTTTCAGAAGTTGCATAAATTAATTAATATTCTCTGTTGGGCAACATTGCTAGAGTCAATGAGGATGTAACTGTGAAATTTGCAGCCAGATTCCACTGATGGTTTGAGGTATATATGACTGTCAAATATTTAATGTTGATGAGACAGATCAATTTTGGAAGGCAATCCCATTAAGAACTTATAGACGGACGGACATAGAATTACGCAGGGATTGTTAAAAAGAGAGTCTAGATATGCCCCTTGAAGAACTTAATGAGGACAATTTATTAACATGAATGAGAAAATTGGTGATGAAAAAGATGGAGATGACCAAAGGAAGTGATGTTGGAAAGCACTTTGTGTTAAACGAACTATTGGGGACATGCCATGATACTGAAGGTAAAGGATAAAATTTTGGAAGCTAATTCAAATTTCAAAATAATTCACTAAGGCATTGAAAAGAAGCTCACACCCTATGATGAGAAGAAGAAAGCAAGCCTTATTCAAATTCCCTTTGATTGATTTGAGAAATAAGACACTTATATTCTGAATGTTTGCCCTGTCTGAAATTATAGTTCTAGATATATTTTAGTTTTACCATAGTTTTCTTTTTTTCTGTATTTTTCATTGTACAGTGAGATAGTTTTTAGTATTTTAATAAAATATTTTAAAGGTCACAGAACAGCTATACTGAAAAATCGTAGTATCTCCTTGAATGTTAGGACTACTCTACATAGTTTCAGCTTACACCATCATTTTTATTGTTCTAAATGAGGACTGCTTGTATATGTAAGATTCAGTCCTACGGAGATACACCTGAAGGCACTTACACTGACCTTGACGAATTAGGCTGCCTGCTGTGGACTATACATGGAAAGACTCACATGGAAGGGATCTGTAAGCCTATACACTGCAACTGACAGGAGATGAATTCTGCAAATAGCTTGATCTGCCAGCAAGAGAATCCAGGTTTCAAAGGAGAGCACAGTCTAGCCAATGCCTTGCTTGCACACTGAGTGGAGTGATCAGGTAGGCCATGCCTGGATCATTGACCCAAGGAAATGGTGAGATAACAAATGTGTATTGTTTTAAGCAAAATTTATTTAGTATATTGTTTTGAACTGGATTTGTCATAAATGTATGTTCGATGAATTAGATTTATCTTTGCAAATATGAAAAGATTAAAAAGAAGTTGAAAGACAAAATCAAATACCCAATTGAAACACATAATATGATAATGCTTATGTAAATACCAAAGATACTATTTGTTATCTATGACCATATATGTATATATAAAGGTAAAGAAAATGAAGTAAAAGAACATTTGAACCTTCCATCCTGAATAGTAGTTTTCTCCTGGGTATGGAAATGATGTTTGAGAATGGGACCTACAATATCAAAAATAGGAATTTCTTCTTTTACTTGAAAAAATTTTTCTTAAAAAATAAGAGGAAAATTCACAAAATGTCAATAACTAGTTCTAATGTCAGTTTTATTGGTATTTATTAGTTTTACTTTTCTAGATTTTTAATTAATAAAAAGGGAAGGAGTATAAATTCTACTTGACAAATATTTAAGCCCTTTTTGATCCAGCTATGAAAGGGGATGTAGTGAAGGTACTAATAAAAATGTTTAGAATTAAATTAAAATATTTTATTCAGGCCGGGAGAAATTAATTATTGAATTCTGGAGAGCAAAAAAAAAAAAAAAAAAAAATGAATAGCTGTTTCCATTCTGCTCAATTGCTAACTCTGAGGATTTTATTTTGGGGGAGAGCAAACAAGTAAAAACTTTCTTCTAACTGCTTGCTCTTACTCCTAACAGCTTGCTCTTACTCCTAACTGCTTGCTCTTCCTCCTAACTGCTTGCTCTTCCTCCTGTTCAAAAGCTGTACTCTGTTGGCTTCCCCAGGGAGGACGCTCAAAAGTGTTTCTGTGTTTCTCACCAGGTAGGTTGCTGATGATCCATTTCAGAACACCTGGGGTGCTTGTTAATGATACTGATTCTTGTACCCACAACACATTTCCTTAGTCACAATTCTTAGGGACTGTAGCCAGGGCTTTTCCTTCTACAAGCTCTCTGAAAAATTCCTATTTATTATGAATTCTTATTTTTATTAAATTGCATGTGTGAGTGTGTATGCATGTGTGTGTGTGTGTGTGTGTGTGTTTGCGTGTACTTACGCTCGTGTATGTATGAACAAATTTGCAGTGCTGGAGATGGAACCCAAGGTCTCATGCATGCCTGCCAAGTGCTGTGCCGTGATTTATACATGTGCCCAGTCCTTATAGATTAATATTTTAATTGTAAAATAGAGTTCATCAAAATTTCAGAATATTTGCAAACTTTGATAATTATTACATGTACATGAATGACATTTTATTTTAAATATATCTCTTAGAAGAAAATGTGACATTTGTGGTGCATTGATTAAAAAATCTAAATTTTCAAGGGTGGGAATGATGGCAATGAAACAAAAGGACAATTTAGATGCACACTGAAATAGGTGTATAAGTTCATGCTATCTTCAATTTAATCGAATTATTCAGCAAAAATATGCATATTCATAAATACATATAAGATAAATGTGGCAATGTTAACAATTTGTGAATATGAGCAAGGAAAAGGGATGTTTTTTAAAGTTTCCTTGCAACTTTTTAAATTCATTTTTTCCTTTTTAAAATTAAAAGTTCAAAGAACTGAAAAAGCAGGGGAGGAGGGAACCAGGGAACTCTTCATTCATTCAGAACCCTGGTCAGGTTCTATCCTACCTCAGAACCAGTTGTTTCTATGTTTGCAGAAAAAGATTTTATGACTATCATTTATTCTACAGATTATTGTAAGAATTCTGTACTTATTTAGTGTCAGTATGGATTCATAGCTTATTTATTTTCTCTTTTAATACCAAATTGATTATTATCTACTATTAATAGTACAAAATACTATTAATTTTGAGGCTGATATTTTCAATATTTACCTACTGGAAGCCCATTTATGTTTTCAATGGGTCTCTTTATTTCTTGAGCATTTTTCAAATTTTCTAGTACTGTCAAATAATCTGGATTAATTTGCTGCTTCTTTCTCCATAGTCTTTCAGTTAGCCATCTCTCCACAGTTCCCTAATATTAGTGGAAAATGGAATTCCAGAAATGAAAATGTGTGCCATCTCTTCATATCTATGGGTGCCTTTGACCCAGAGTTAATATTTAGGCCTCTAATTTCTCCCCTCAGGAATTTCCCCTTCTTTTTCTTATTCCATGTTTGTATCTCTTATCTTTTAAGGTGAGAATTCTCGATCCAAAATTAATAGTTAGAGAACCATTTCAAATATAGCTCTGTGTGTGAATATCCAGAGGACAAACAGCACTACACATATGCCCTTGGAAGGTGACTGGAATGTGTGTGTTCCCTTCATTCTGTGTAATCAGATACACTGCACACGGCTGTTCAATGACTGGAGAATATTATTAAGAAGATTTTCATCTGTAGTGGAAGGAAAAATAGGGACCATTGCCTTGTGAATGGATTATTCTGGGCAATCAGAGCTAGTTTATTTTAGGCTTCTTCCTTCTACTCAGGGAGTATTGTCAGAGTAAAGGCAGAGACTGATTTGTATGCCAGATTCTGTACTTGATTACAGCTTTGTAGTTTGAAGTTGGGTTTGTAAATGACACTTTCTATATGAAAGCAAGCTGAATATTCTTCTCTACAATCTGATAAGATTTTAGTAAAAATCAGAAAATATCAAATACAAAAATAAATTACATTACCCTCATTGAATATTTCCATACATGGCTGTGGAAAAGAAAAATCAACAGCAAAAATGGAAACATCCTTATTTTTTAAAAAAGATTTTTTTTTCTATTTTAATTGCACAAGTATTAAAAATAAAATAATTTCATTTGTAGGTTACACTTTTGTTTCTCTTTTAATGCAAAAGCTATAATGATGATGACCATACTGAGTGCTATAATAATGACATCCCATGTGTTATGATGTGGAAGTCTGAAATGATCATGGATCATAACTTTTCTTAAGCCACCAAGTGGTAAGTGTTCAAGAGAGTATTCCGACAAGATCTGTTGAGTTGAATCCATTTTATGTTGATGTACTAAAATTGTAAGTTAATATTTTAGTTTTTTTGAAGTAAAGTCTAATGTAGCCTAATTTTGCTTTTTATAATACATGTAAATTTTCATTTTAGTTTAGTACTTTCAAACATCATAATTCTTTTAAAATCAATGGTTAAAAAGGGAGTGAAACATCATTTTCTATTTTTCATTGTCATAATCATCACCAACGTATCATAGAAAGAAACACTAAATTATACTCGGTTCAAAGTACTCATCATCATTAAAAAGCACTTAACTAGATTCCAAAATTATTTGAATGTATAGTGTGTATTTTAGAAGCTTATAACCAATGTCAATTGAGAAATAGCTACCAATTATATTGTAATAATTCTTTTCTTTATTGAATTATTATTAAAATATTTCTTGCATATGTGTTCTATAATCAAAATCTGTTATTATATAGTCCAGTTATGAATCCATTCTGGTCTTACAGTAACTGCCTTTGCATATAATCTTCCAATTGGAGTCAATTCTAAGTAGTCTTTGTCCTATAGACAACTGGCCTTAAAAAATGCCCTTGTCGTTCATCAGGATGACTGAAAACCATCCTAAGTATGCTTGGTCAATGGGCAAAGATTATCACTTTAGGAAATTCTCCAGATCCAAAATTAGAAAAATTGCTATGGTCAATAAGAAGGTTAGGGTTATTTGAGAAGAACCCCACTCAAATCTTTGGGTTTATACTCTCTCCTATATAAAAGCATTATTACAACTATGAAAATACTTTGACAAATTAAACATAGAAATGTTTCATTTCATTCTGGAGTGTTGGAAACTAGTTCTCTGTAAGATATGAGTGTGGTATAAATAATATTTACTTTTTAATTAGGGTAAAGGTAAATTCTTGCTTAAAGCAACATACTTTGGAAAAACATAGCACACAAATGCAGAGGAATTAATTCAGGATAATTATAAACCATGAAAGATGATGATGTATCGATAGCTAAGCTTCATATGTCACACAGCATTTATCTGGAATGATGTGCAATTTTTTAAAGCACTTTGTGTATAAGTGTGAGTGGGTGTGTGTGGTCAGAACTTCTTTATGAGGTTAGCACCATTCTTATCCTCCTTTTACAGAGAGCAAAAAATAAGGCAAACAATGGTATGATAACATGCCCAGGATCACACCCTTAATGAATAGCAACTTTGCTAAATCTCTAGGGATTCATATGAACATTATGAAGTACAATTGATGCAACAGGCCTTTGGAGGGTAGATGGATTTGAATTTGAAGCTCATTTTTACAATGGACTCTTTTCCTATCTGCAAAACCAAGGACCAGTAATTATTCCTGAAACTCTGGCCACTTATTACACATAGTTCTTTGTGAGTTTTTAAAGAATTTTATGAGAATTCAATGCAAAGACAAAAGTACAAATGGTTGACTCAAGAAGCTTGTTTTTCAGTTTTTTCATTGCCTCATTTGTGTCTTGCCACATGTATTTCCTAAATCTTAGTCTCTGACCCTCTATGCCCTTCCTTCTCTCAGAAAATCACCTATTTCTAAATCACAAGGCATTTGTGATTTGGAAATCACCAATTTTGCTTTATCAGTTTAACTTTCTCTTGTTAAGAAGACTAGTAATAAAGATCCAAATGGGACCTTTTTTATGATCATGTATTTTTAGGCAGAAGTCCATAAAACTCTGACAATGTGCCAATTGTTAACTAGTTTGCCACTCCTAAACTGTGTCCTGTAGACAGACTACTTAAGCAAAGTGAACCGAAGTTTCTATTAAAATCAAGACTCCTGTTCCACTCTAGAACTTCTGAGTCAGTATCTCTGGGGAAGGGACCCACTAATGTGCATTCTTAGCAAGCATCCCAGGTGCTTCTCATCACTTGAAATTTGAGAAACACTATGCTTAAAGGCCAAGATTATGTATGACTCACACAGTAGGAGACTGACACACTGCTCAGTGCATACAAAACAGTAATATATGATTGAAAGTTTAGATAAGTGGAAATCATTCTCATTTCTGGAAAAAAAAACATTTTTTAAGGTGAACTCAGCACAAACTGTACAGATAGTTTTCAGCATCTACTGTTACAGTATTTCTCCATCTCAGACAGTGACAAAATAGATGTGCACTTCTGTGAGACACCCTGTTCCAGTCATGGGTCTCCACCTGATGAGACTTCCTGTCTTCTCTTTTTGTACTACTCAGCACCACAGTCCTCATTGGTTTATGCAAAAGCAAGACACAGGCCCCTCAGGGATTTGCAGGTGGGATGCTCTTACTGGAGTTTTTTTGTTTGTTTGTTTGTTTATTTAATTGGTTCTTTTTAGATATACATGACAGTACAGTGTATTTTGTCATATTATACATACATGGAGTATAACTTCCCCTTCTTGTGATTGTACATGATATGGAGTTACACTGGTCATGTGTTCATATATGAACATAGGAAAGTTAAGTCTGATTCATTCTACTGTCTTTCCTATTCCCACACTCCCCTCTTACCTTCATTCCCTTTTGTCTAATCCAATGAACTTCTACGCGCCTCTCCCCATTATGTGTTAGCATCCACATATCAGAGAGACCATTTAGCCTTTGGTTTTGGTGACTGGCTTATTGCACTTAGCACGGTATTCTCCATTTTCTGGCACATGCCATAATTTCATTGTTCTTTATGGCTGGGTAATATTTCATTGTGTGTGTGTGTATATTTTCTTATGCATTTTCTTTATGCATTCATCTGTTGAAGGGCGCCTAGGTTGGTTCCATTGCTTAGCTATTGTGAGTTGAGCTGCTATAAACATTGATTTGGCTGTGTCACTGTAGTATGCTGATTTTAAGTCCTCTGAGGACATACCAAGGAGAGGAGAAGAGTAATTAGATCAAATGGTGATTCCACTTGAAGTTTTCAGCGGAATCTCCATACTCTTTTCCAGAGTGGTTGCACCAATTTGCAGTCCCATCTGCAATGTGAGTGAACCTTTTTCCCCCCATACTTGCCAACACTTAACCGTTACTTGTATTCTTGATAATTGCCATTCTGACTTGAGTGAGATGGAATTTCAGTGTGGTTTTAATTTGCATTTCTCTAATTGCTAGAGATATTGAACATTTTTTCATATATTTATTGGCCATTTGTATTTCTTCTTTTGTGAAGTGCCTGTTCAGTTCCTTTGCCCATTTATTGATTGGGTTTTTTGATTTTTTGGTGTTAAGTTTTTGGAGATCTTTGTATATTCTGGAGATTAATGCACTATCTGAGGTGCAGGTAGCAAAGACTTTCTCCAATTCTGTAGACTCTCTGTTCATGTTCTTGATTGTTTCCTTTGTGTGAAAAAGCCATTTAGGTTGATACATCCCGTTTTTGGATTTGTGATTTTACTTCTTGCACTTTAGGAGTCTTGTACAGCAAGTTGGTGCCTAAGCCAATATGATGGAGAGTTGGGTCTACATTTTCTTCTTACTGGAGTTTTCTTGCTTTAGACTTTCACTCCCTTTTTAAGCACCTTTAATCTTTGCTGAAGTGCCCTAACCCTCAGTAAGACTACCTCCTTGGCCACCTGACTTGCTGTATATCTGTACAAAGAACTTATTATGTTCTTATATGACAATTTACTTCTTTATTGCTGGGGATTGAATCTAGGACTTTGTGCATGCTAGGAAAGTACTTTACCACTGGGCTACATCCAGAACTCTTTTAGTTTGTTTTGTTTTTTTGAGACAGGGGCTCACTAAATTGTCCAGGCTGGCCTCAAACTTGTGATCTTCCTGCCTCAGCTTCCTGATCTTCTGAGATTACAGGCGTGTGCCACCAGCCTGGCTTAATTTACTTATTTTTTTGTTTGTTTTATATCTCCTTAAAGGGGGTAATAAGCTCCGTGGAGGAAGGGCATCAATTGATCAAGTATAAAATAATTTTCCCTTCTGTGTTTAGATGATGATGACTATGACGAAGAAAGATAAGCAATACTATTTGACTTCTCTTTTTAGCTATTCAATTTCAAAGAATTCTGTTGTCTGAAAGTAAAAATTGAAATGGATAATTCCATATTTTATAAGGATATATATTTACCTAGGTTAGAGTCTTTACTCAAAAAATTAAAATTATTGATTTTCATGTTTTAGTTAGTACATAGTTGGTTGGTTCTGTTCACTGCCATTAGTTCAAGTGTCCAGAACAGTATCTAACACATAAGTGCTCAATAAACATTTGTTGGCTACGATCTAATATTAGAGATTTTACCTTCCAATATCTGTCTGGCATCCTAAAGAATTCATCTGAATGTACATACAAGTCATTTGATTTCTCTTTCTTAAAATAAGAATCATTGGGTGGTAGAATTAGACTTTATTGAATTCTTCAACAAATCAAATAAAATTTTCATGAAAACAAAAATTAATTTTTTGCCTCATATATATAGAAATGGGAAAACGTGATTGCAAACAAAATAAGGTTGATGAAAATGTTAGAATTTCATAGTAAATAAGCCAAGAAAGTCGACAACTTATTTTATTCTTGTCAGTCACAGAAGTCAATTATCCAAATATTGGAATTGGTGTTCAAAAATAAAATCAGAAGAATTGTACTAGAAACAATTCTTGCAAGGCTTTTGAAAAGTAAAATTAAAATCCCTTGTGTATTTTAGTGATAAGAGGATGCTTGTTCTTCTGATGTGATGTATTTTAATTTAATTATTTTATAAATAATTACTATGCAAATTTTGAACCATTGGGGGATACATTAAAGTATAGGGTTAATATTTATGGTAAAAAGTTAGACTCTTCCTCCCATCCTCCTGTACCCTCCTGTATCTACCCTGCTTTCATGTCTCCCTCTTGATTCTACTGCCATTGAAGGGCAGGTCTCCTGCACCTTCCTTTCAGACATTCTTTACATGTGTATAATTTAATACAATAATTTAATGTAATAATTTAAAATTTGTTGCCGAATTTTTTTTCTTCTGCCTTTTTGAACTTTGTCCTAATCTTCTGGAAGTACCTGTCTGCTTTAGGATCAAGGGAGTGAGCTGTGTAGATTTGTTGCTGAATGTATACAGTGAGAGATATGGAAAATATATCCTGTGTATTTTCAAAGTGGAGCTTTGTAGCAAGATTATAAGGCTCTGCTACATTTTTTGAGCAAGGATTATCTAAATTCCTTTCCACCTGTATCTTTACAAGGGGCAATGTTTTAGTATTCATTTTATAGAGTTTCCTGTTGTGCTGCTTCCTGGTGGTGGGAAGGCTGGAGACTGTGGAGAAGAATCTGAAAACCTGCCTCTTCGTGATTTAGGGAAGAGGGAATAGATTATAGGGAGAGAAAAAGAAAGAGGGGTACAGAGAAAGAGAAGAAACTCAGATCCACGGCATTACTTTCTTTTACCCCCAGATCCATGAAATCAATGAGCTAGTGTTTAGAAATATCTAAATGATGTCGTGATGTCTTCAGGAGAGAATCAGGGAGTGGGGAGGAAATCTTGAAGAGCAATAGCATATTTTTATCTAAGAGAGATTTGACACCAGGAGGAACTATCCTTAAAGCCTAATTACTCATTAACAGAATCAATAATTTAGTTAATTCCCCCTTGCTGGCTAGTGGGTGGAAGATAAGAAGTTAAAGGCAAATTATAGTCAAGTGACATACTCCATATGTCTTTGTGCACATTTGTATTGTAGTTCCAATTAAATTCGATGACCCCATTACATCTAAATAATATTATCTCAATCCCATGCTTAAATATCTTAATGTTTTTCCTTTAGTATCATGTACAAATTTTAATAAGCTAGACCAAATATGTCTTTTAGAACCTGGTCTTTATTTATAGAAAAGAGATAATCTTGCTCCAGCTCTGTCAGAGTCACAGGATTCCATCAATTACTTCAATTCTTTAAATGTGCAAAACACGGTGCAGCATTGGGTCCTCAAGGAAGATTCTTTTCTTTACTTTTTACCTAAGGCACATTAATTTCCAGTGCTCACCTGAAATTCTATTTTCTGTGAGTTATTTTTCTGATTTCCTAGTTTATAATGAATATTAATTCATTATTAATAATTATTTTTATTACTGTTTTGTAATTATCTTCACAGCATGTAATATTTTGTCATTATACATTTATTCATGCACCTACCTGTTTCAAGTCTGTAAGCTTCGTGTGTTTGGGGACTATACTCAATTTATTTATTCACCACTACATTCTCAGGGCCTGGTCAATACCTGATGCACAATAGACATTTCATATTTTTAGAAAATAAAGTACTTTTTAAAGATGGGAGCTAGGAATAAATTGTTTTCAAGGCAGCTTTGATGTCTTCTTTATCCTGTCTCTTTAATTATAATGTCAACATTTTGTATTTACTTATTAATTTTCTTTAACATCATGGGTACTGTCTGATCTTGTTTTAATCCAAGAGATGTTATCTTCTAAGATGGTAACTTAGGTGAACTAGTTTTTTAAATTTGCATGAAGTTTTCTTTGGGACAGGAATAAAGGATAAGAAATTATAAACTAAAACTAAATAGAAGTCATTTCTCATTACTGACTCTCGTCACTGACATTTTAAACACTAAAAATATACTTTTAGAGGGATACCTTTTTTCCTAGAAAAAGAAATTGCTATGCTTATACAAGGAGTGCAGTTACTTATATTCCTGTTATATTAGCATGACTTGTATTTGGAAAAATGAAGAAGAAAAGTTAATTTCAATGCATTGGGGTTTAACTAGCCAAAGTGTACTTGGTTTTACTATTGTCTGTCACATTACGAGTGTAGATTCATTCAAGACCTCTATGGTGAATTTTTATTCTCAACAAATTTCAGCTTCACCGAGGGTGACTCTGGAATACAGCAGAAGCAGCATCAACTGTGTTGTAAGAAAGATTCCATGCTTGTTATTCCTTAATAGCTGAGTGAGTTCAGGAAATTTGCTTAGTACTCTGCACATAAGAGTTACCAGTTCTGAAGTAGAGATATCTGTGACTAGAACTGCTAATATGTATAATGCGCTAAACATTGACTCTCCATGTAATAGGCACTCAACTAATGGCAGCTATTTTACGGCATAGAGCAGTGCTCAGCTGAGTGAGCATAAACTGACATTGTATGAGGTAGAGTTTGGCCTCTGAGTCTTTTTATGGGCAGCGCAAATACAAAACATTATGAGGTCATTTTAACTATTATCTGAAACATCAAGTGAAAGCAATTTTATTTTCATTTCTTTCCTATTCTGCAGAATAACAGCTAAATTGCTGATGAGTAAATGACTATCTTTTGGGACTATTGAACTCACATGGTATAGTGTTTACTATTAAACTGGATTTAAGCATGGTATGTAGTATACACTATTTGCTCAATATATATTTATTAGTCAGTTAATTTCCACCTTTCAAAAAACATTTATTTTTCTGAGTTTAACCTTTCAAACTTGCCCTGGGAGTTTTCTATGCCTCTCAAATACTTCAATATTGCTCATGCTCAATTTTGTTTCCATTTACAAAATTTGATGTTTTCTGATTCAACTCTTTCAAGATTATCCCTTTTGTTAAGGTGTATATTAAAGCTACTCAATATACTTTCAATCAAATTATGCAAGAGAAGCAAGTTACAATAATTCTGTACACAAATACATATTAAATGAATCATTCTATATTTGAATAACTAACAGATCCTGACTAATTGGTGACTGGATATTAATTGGCTACCAGCTGGGAATTTACATAGTGTCATCATTCTGACCTGGACAGTCACCTGGGTTGAGCCACTTATTGGGCATATAAGTATATAACTGTGATAACACTGATAACATTGGTGATTTAGAATTTAGATAGTCAAAATTTTAATCAAATACTGTTTTTAATAGAAAATTAATATTTACAATAGAGATATTGCAGCCCCTTTTCTATGTGTATATTGCTATTTTAAAAGTTTTATATCTCATTTCTACTATGTCAAGAAGAGCTCTATATTAAGTTTATACACTTTATTCTTTTTGAACAGCTTTCATTTTGACATTAGAATTTATTTCATCTCTCATAAGCATACAAAGTCTCTAAACAAAGTAATTGTTAAATTTCTTTATTGAAGTATCTTATTGAAGAACCTTTTAAAAAAAGGTTCTGAGTATTAATGATTCTGCAGAAGAAGGATTACATAAAAAGAGTTACTTAGTGAGTGTGAATAGTAGAGAATAATCACCAACTAGAGAATCATTCAGTGTCTTTATTGGACCTATTAAAAATATTTATAGAAATTCCTCACTTTTACTTAGGTGTTGTTTCCAATTCTGGATGGATAACCACGATGTGCCACTTTGACATTTAGTTTATCTACACTGTGCCAATGCTGATTATTTTTTAATAAAAATATATCAAATTCTAAAAATAAACAAAAACTTTTGTATTGTTTCTCATGTGATGTTTAGTAAAACACCAACATAAGCAAATGAACTTTTAGTTTTACATACTTTGCTGATCTCCGTTAAAATGAAGCTACAAAATGAGACCATACTAGAAGGAAAAGGCACTTTGCTGATGTAATATAAATAGTGGACTGGAAAACTGTATTGAGTGTTAGTTATGTGAGTTTGTCACAAATAAGGCAGTGGTCATCATTCTCAAAAATAAACTCTGAGGAATGTTTTACTAGGAATCAATTCAAGATGGAATTTCTAAAAGTACAGATTTTCCCCGAGAAATCAAAAGACACTTCAAAGTGTAGGGTCTATCAAATTCTGTTTGAAATGAAACTGTGTTTCTCTCAATTTACCTTTATGTTAAGTTCTAGAATTGTTTTTATTTTTAGAATTGGGAGTGGGTTCATAACTTTCACATGGATATTACTGGTGAAGATTGAGTTGCCTTACAAACTGCTGAAAATTCTTGGTAGAGGGTCTGGCAGAGTCAAATGGTGCTGCCTTAGAATTTCTGAATGTGAACTTTAATGTCTATAATCCATTGATTGTGGACACAAACATGGAATATGTGGCCACATAACAGCTTTGACATGTTAGTTTCATCAATGAAACCTGGTGATCAGGCTTTTTCAAGGTAATTTATATGAAGCACCTCTCTTACAGTGCCAGTTATCAAAACTGAGTGGAACAAATATGCAATCAAATTTTATTTATTTAGCTTGAATATATGAATTAGTTCCTGCTGTTTTAACAAGTATCCAACTGGCATTTGTTAGAATTAAATGATGATCTACAAGTGAGAAATATAGTATGTTGGTAATCATTAGCATTTTATTGACCAATTTGGAATCACTGAATAAAACTGAAATCAAACAAATGGTTGTTTGAATAGTAAATAAGAATGAAAAAAGAGAAAAGATGTTTCCCGTCTAGCACTCTTAATTGTTTTCAAATGATTAGTGAGAAAATATTTACAGGAAGTAAAAAATAATGCACCTATCAGATAGCTTTAGCTCCCAAAGGACAGAGAGCATAAACTCAATTATTGAAATTCTTTAGAAGCTTCCAACTCTTTTTTTATTTGCAAAAATGTGTTCTTAAACAGAATGGAAATGTGCAATATTTATGATCTTTAGTAGAAGTTATTTTCAATTTGTTTACATACCTAATATAAGATTTTGCATAAATACTTAGGTTATTATTTTTCAAGAGGGTCAAAATGCTTTATTTATATCTTTCTAATAAAGTTTTCTCTATTTTGGGATAAAATAAGGGCACATAATAGTGCCTAGAGGATTTTTATATTTCTTTATAGTCAGAACACTTAGATGATTTTGAATCCTTGAGGTGCAGTGCAGATTTCAGCATTAATGTTTTGTAAGATTATATTGAAACTGTAAAGAAAAGGAGAAGAAGAAAAGAAAGAGAAATGTAGAAAAGAGGAGAGGTCAAGTACTAATAGTGGATATTTCTGTTCATTCGTAACATTGCATGAGCCCTCTCATGTATTCCTATCACTTGCTATGGATTAAAAAGCAGTAGCCTAATTTTAAGGATGAAACAACTGAGGTCCAGATACCTTAAGTAACTAGATAATTCATAATTCTAGGAGAGGAAGTATTTGATCAGAAAGTTTTTCAATACATCCTGGATGGGCAAGGTTTCAAAACTCTAACCACTATTTAGCAGCTCCCTAGACTGTGTGTTGTGAGAGGTCTTTCAGGGCACCCTTAGTTTATTGACAGAATGCTGGAAATATTTAGTGATATCTGGTATACATGACACAGTGGAGCAAGGTGGGGTCTGCTTCTAACTCTATCATGCAAGCCTCACAGCATTGACATCTTTCTGGAAGATTCTCTGGCCCAAGCATGTTACAGTTCATTTAAGGCTGGTTTCTGTCCTGAGTATTCTACTTTAGAGAAGCCACAGAAAGTTCAGTAGAGTAGAGGAGGGATTAAGACTATCACCTTTGTGCTATGTGCAAGGAATACATATTGTCTCCCCAACTACTACAAGTCTATGAAGGAGAAGACTGAGCTCATGTTTCCTTAGCCTGACATTCAAGCTTTGCTACTGGGGGAACTCCAGGCAGACATATATTATCTGCAGTATCTACTCTCAATATCCCTTATTGACTCCATGCACAGAATGAAAATTAGATAAAATATACCACAAACAAATAGATCAGGGGCTGAGATTGTGGCTCAGTGGCACAGCACTTGACTCGCATGTGTGAGGCACTGGGTTCAATTCTCAGCCCCACAATAGATAGATAAATAAATAAATAAATAAATAAAGATCTTATGTCCAACTATAGCTAAAGAAAGAAAATCAATTTTTCCTCCTAGAGGTGATTGTTTCCAAACCAATAAAATCATCAACTTGTATGAATTATTTTTTACCATATATTAAAGAATACATTGTTGAGGAGATGACCAAAATTTTAATAAAGGACCACAGTGTTCTCTGTAACTAGAAATGACAGTGAATTCTGTTACAATGCATTTAGGATCTCTAGTGGAAATGATGGGGTCCCAGAAGGATGGGGTGCATGTGGTAAAATGTAACCTTTACAGACACAGTGGGCACAATTACCATAATTAGCTTGAGATCTATAACTATGGTTAATTATTCCCAGGACCCCAGAGAGTGAAATAACTGTGCAGACTTCTAATATGTTATGTAAGTAGAAAAATCCCAGGTCTGATGAGGAAAAAAACAAAATTTGAAGTACCATAGTGGGGTTCATGGCCTCTTATTCAATTCTAAAACTGTCTTTCAGACTCAATATGACTTAATTGGCAAGGAGGCCAAACCCTTTCAGGGAAAGACCCTCAAAGAGGTCCTGAGTTATTTATGTGGATCTTTCTTCATGTTCTCTCCAGAGGCAATAATCCCTTAATAATGTGACTAAGAAGAAGAAAAATGTCCATATTTTATGTGTCCTGACTGTGAGTGAAGCAGGTGATCCAGTGGTTCAATTAGGGGCTAATGGATATCAGGTAAATGAAGAAGTCTGTATAAAGTCACTTAAAATAAATTAATTGAGAGCTTTTCCTGTTTACCTAGTCCTGAAATAGTTGGAGTAAAATGTATACTTAGTAAATAGCATATCCTTTCATTCTTTCTCTGTCCGAAGTAGCAAGGGTTATTATTGTGGAAATGTCCCATATAATTTTCTCTTACAGTATTTTTCTTCAAGATACTAAGTTAAAAGATACTAAATCAAAACCCATACCACATCCCTGAGAGGTACTGAGAGATTAGTACCACCATCAGGAACTTTAGAGAAAATGGAGAGGATATTTTGCATATTATTAAAATATATTTTATCTTCTTTATTCCCAATTAATTTTCCCATATTACTACAAAAGTTAGAGGAAACGTGTAGAATGACTATGGATTGTAACAACCTCATTCAGATAATACAATAATTTATCTCCATTCTGGACATGATATCTTTACAGAAGCAACTAAAAACATGCCTTGGTCCCTGGAGTGCTATTACCATGGAAAACATTATCTTTAATTTCCACCCAGTTAACATAATCAGAAATATTCTATCTTTATATCTTAGTGACAGAAGCACTATATGCCATCTAATTTCAGGTCTATGTCAAAATTTTTTTTTTTTTTTTTTTTTTTTTTTGCAGTGCTGGGGATTGAACCTAGGGCCTTGTGCTTGAAGGCAAGCACTCTACCAACTGAGCTATATCCCTAGCCCCCTATGTCAACTTTTTGCTCTGTATCATAAATTAGTGTGGATGAAACTTCTTTATTGTTTTTAACATTCTATAGACCATATGTTGATCCATTATATTATGCTAATTGAAGCAAGTAAGAAGAAAGCTTTCAGCAACGTATTTGCTTCAGTTGGATACATGCAATCCTGCAAAATCCATTACGTTTCTATGGATACCTTAGGTGGGGCTTGCATGGAGATACCCACTTCAAATGAAAGACAAGTTACTCCACTTTTTCACTACCATTCAAAATATAATGGGCATAACCTCTTAATTTTAGACCAAACATAATATCTAGGCCCAGGTTATTAATAAATTTACCAGATAACCTATAAGCCTGCAGTTTTGAGTTGAGCCCATAGCAAGTGAACACTACACAGCAGGTCTAAGCTACAGTAAACATTTCACTAATGTATGGGCCTTAGGATCCAGCTGACACAACAACTTTAAAAGAGTCTGAGAATACCAGCAACTTGGGAGACTGAGGCAGAAGGATCACAAGTTCAAGGCCAGCCTTAGGAACTTAGCAATGCCCTAAGAAACTTAGTGAGACTCTCTTTTAAAATAAAAATGAATAATGAAATTTTAAAAAGGGCTGGGAATGTGGCTCAGTGGTCCAACCCCTGGGCTCAGTCCCTGGTAGCCCCCTCCCAAAAAAAATAAAAAGGAACTGTGGCAGATACACAGATACAGATGCTTGGTCATGTCTCCTGCAAGTCCAAACATTAGAATCAATGAACAGATATGGTTGCCTTATTCTGCCATTATCTATACTCCATTTGAAATGCAGCTCCTGGCTTATGCATAACCATATTCTGATAAATTCTGAATGCCTCAACATGGAACATCCAATGATTCTTTTGAACCAAGCTTACCAAAATGAAATAAGGAAAATAGAAGTTACTGAAAGATAAAAAGCATGAAGTTACTGAAAGATAAAAAGCATGAGTTGATTAAATGAAATAAGGAAAATAGAAGTTACTGAAAGATAAAAAGCATGAGTTGAACAGAATAATCAACTATTTACTCAGTATTTATTTACTCTTCTTCCTCTTGCTCTGTGCTCTAGATAGCTACAAGTATTGCCTGGGCTCCTCCTAGCTTCTACCTGGGTTTGGCTAATGTTGATGGTGCAATGAAGACTGACTTTGTACACTTTCTTTCTGCTGAGCTAAGTCCAGAGCTCCTTTTTATTGCCACCACTTGTATGTTCCTATAAGAGTATTTCTGTCTTGCACCTTCAGGCCTAACTAACAGTGGTGTTCACTTTCCCTTGGTGCTAGTAATCGGAATCTTCATTATCATCTTTTATTGCTTTTAACCTTCTCCATAACTCTGTAAATAGCTCTACTCTTCAATTCTCAACTGTTAACACTTTAAGTATGCGATTATGCATTTTTTTTTTCACAGACCAAAAAGAAGACCTGGGAAGATATTGGATCACAATGCACTTAGCAGTAGATAATTGAATGCTATCTCTTTTAAGGATTTGGTTACTTTGGACTTTTCTATTATAGGCAGACAAAGCATAACCCTCAATGATATAACTCCTCAGGTTTATAACTCCTCCTATTGTCTGGAAAGCTCTCCTCCTTATTTTTTATTGGCTTCATCTCAACAACCACAGTATCCCATGGATGTCTCTCCTTCCTGTGAATGAACAGACTTTGTGACTTTACCACTCACTTTGAATTCGGAATGACTAAATGTGCTTTTATGTGTCATTTGCACAACATGCATCGTCTCTCAACTAAAATGTAGCAAATAGATCAGTAGGTACTTAGTATATATTATTGGTAAGAATATCATTTTAGTCATTTACTTTGGAAGACTCAAACTTCACAGCCTTACAAGTCTTTGATAATTTAAATATTTTCTTTCTGGATTCTTGCCACATGTCTATTTTATGATGAGCTATGTCCCTTCCAATATTCATTAAAAGCAATACGGAATACTATCACTGGAGCATGCTTTAGAGAAGAAGTGATGTGATAGTCCCAGACCCTGCTTCTTCTTCCTCCAGGGTCATCTTTTAGCTAATATTTGAAGTTAACTTCCAAAGACCTTTCCTCCAGTTGTGATACTGTCAACATCTGCTCACTTGAATCAATTGAAATATTTTTTTCTTTCTTCAGAGATATCCCTTCAAAAGCTGCAGAAAACACTCTCTGCCCCTCTTTGAGGAGTGATTTTGTCTGTATAATATCTGACTGGCATATATCTCATAAAATAAGGGCACTTGAAACACAAAACTTCTCTAACCTTGGAAATTTTTGTATACTCAGCATCTGGCAAATGCCTGGCTCCTATTAGAAAGACAAAAAAGTACTTCCAAATAAATTAGTAAACATATCATGAAGACCTAACACAAAATCCAGCCTTCACTCCTCCATAAAAGATTCCCTTCCTAGCATTCTCCATCACCTTTAAACCCACTGTACCAGATGGTTATTTTCACTCCCTCTGTGATTCCATAATAATTTGTATATGTTTCTCTTATTTCATTTTTCATGCTCCCTCATAATTTTATGTCTTTCTCACTAACGTATTTAATTACCAAGTAGGAGGAGTTATACAGCTGAGTGTTTAAATCTCAGGCCCTGAATTACAGCTTTCCTCCATCATAGCTACTATATGTTAATTTACATAACAACTCTAAGATTCCATTTTCTTATTTTTAAAGTGGCTATAATTTATGCCTTCACATAGAAGACATGGATTATATGTTTAATTTGCCAGGTGTTAATGTAGGTACTGGAAATAGATTTACAAGAAAAGAAAAAGATGGAGGAAAGAAGGAAGGAAAAAGGGAAGGAAGGAAGGAGGGGAGGAAGGAGGGAAGGAAGGAAAGAAGGGAGGGAGGGAAAGAGGGAGGGAGGGAGGGAGGGAGGGAGGGAAGACGGGAGGGAGAGAGGGAGGAAGGAAAAAGAGGTGGGTGCACCTCCTGGGTGTTCCATGAGGGCAAGAACTGACTCCAATATGTGTTCTCTGTAAAGTCACTTACGATAAAGCCCTTGTCCTCATGAGGCATACATTCTGAATAAGGATACATCTACATTTTCTATATCTATATTCTCTATATCTCCAAAACACAAATATGATTTCCTATCAATACTCTCCAGAAAATAAAGAAAAAGTGGAAGAGAAGTCAGGTCAAGCTGATGTAAGGTTGAAGATGTCAACTCAAATCATTAGGGTCACACAAACACGCATATTTTTTTCTTCCTGATGAGTTGTCAGTTTGCACTTTCTACCTTGTTTGGAGTAGGTGTGGCCTTGTGATTTGCTTTAACCTATGATAGTTGGACTGGAAGGAGCCAGACACTGAGGTTTCAAGGAGAACCAGTTTGTGATGCGTCATTTCCTTACCCTGCTGGGTTTGTCATGGGACTCACCTTCAGCTGGACCTTCACATCGACCCACACTGGACATCGGTGTGTGACTCAGGCATTGCTTCCCTGGAGTACCTCCTTTCCTTCCCAATACAAGCTCACCATTATTGTTGCTGCCATCACTACTATTATTACCTTTTATAATATCATTTGTATTGACTATGTAAAAATATAGTGGAGGTAAATATCTTTCTCTTGAGTAAGAATGTGTCTTAAGGTACTGAATTGCAATTCTTTTGATACTGCCTTTTCAAAGGGGCAAAGAAAAGTCCAACTAATTCCAATTACATAACAGAGGTGGCAGAGTGGCAGAACTTAGATTCATAAAGATTACCTGCTTTGAGAAAAATTGAACTTTATATTTTGAATGCTACTTTCCTATTGATTAGCTGTATTATGCTGGATAGTCATTCTTTTGAAGTCATTGGGCCTGAAGACCTGAGAAATCTGTGAATGCAAAAAAAAAATTAAAATTTAATACATAAGTAAAATATGTTAACTGAAGTAAAATGCCATCAGTATCAGGATTAGTAAAATTTGACCCAAAATGACAATAAACTAACAATGTTTATTCATTTTTAGGCACAGAAATTGAATTTTGAAAGAATAATTAAGTAACTGTGTAGGATAGATAGGTGAGTTTGAACTGAAATGTAGCTCAGTTTCTCTTAGACATTTTCAAGGGAGCTATAGAAAAAAGAAAAAGAAAAAGAAAACTTTCTCAGGTGGCAGAAATTGCTAACAGCACCAGAGTGTATCTGTGGTTGTGAAACATGTAAGGACAGATCTGGAGGGGTAGGGAAATGCAAAGCACATCAGAGGCAATATTTCAGTGGATAAAATTAAATCAAAGGAGAAAACAAGTTACTGGAACATAAATATAAATGGTAAAATGAGAACTACATTTTCTAAAATAAGAAAGTGTCCCTTCCATAAGTATTTCAGTGATATCAACAAAATAAACTCTATGATTTAAAACTCTATAAATGAAATTCTAAACATCCTATTTCTGATTTGTACAAAAAAAAACTAGTGACTTAGATTTTTTTTTTCTCTTAGAGCTTAGTGTGTAGCAAAATAATTAAATTCAATTGGCATTATATGTTTGTAATAAGGATAGAAAATCATAATAGTAGCCCTCAGAAGCTTGATGTGAATCAATGTGTGCCAATAGATTTCATTAGAAAACATTCTGATGCTTGGTAGAAATCACTGGAATAACCAATGCAACTTATTCTGCTCTGGGAACTGAAGAAGATGAAATTATTACATAGACCAGGATGCAGAGTTAAATTGTACTTTTAATTTTCCTTTATTTGACAAGACATGTTATTCTAAGTAGAACAGGTTTATGAAATGTTAAGAATGAGAAATTATTTTTTGCCTTGTTTTGAGATTTTTTTCCTTATTCGGAGCTCATAATAATGAACACGTGACTATTAGAAGTCTTAATGCAGCAACAAATCTTTTAGCAAGTGGTTTCTAAACACAGGATGGTTCAGTCTGCATTGGTATTAAAATAAAATATATATTAACACTATCTGTCCTTCTGTGTCTGACTTTTTTCACTTAGTATAATGTCCTCTATGCTCATAAATATTGTTGCTAATGTCAGGATTTTCTTCTTATTTAAGCCTTACAAATATTCTATCATTTGCTTATTCATTTGCTTATTTATGGACAACTAGGTTGCTACCATATTTTCACTATTGTGAATAATACTGCTTTTGAAATATTTGTTCTATTATCGTCTCCATAACCTGATTTCAATTCCTTTGGCCATGTTCTTAGTAGTGGGACTTATGTTTCATACAGTAGTTCTATTTTTAATTATTTTAGGACTCTACACTGTTTTCTATAGGAGCTGCACCAATCATATTCCCATACCTGGAGGAGTTTGTTAAATGTTAGTGAAAGGATACAAAATTTCAGTTATGGAAGATAAACATGTAGTAGAGATCTACTATAAAGCAGTGTCCATAGTTAATAATTGTCTAATATAAAATTAAATTTTGTGAAGAGGTTATGTTTCATGTTAATTGTTATTTTTCACAAAGTAATAAGTTAAAAGTGGGGAGGAAAGTTTTGGATTAATGGATATGTTTATGGTATAGATTGTTGAGGTGATTTTATAGATGTATCTTTATTCCAAACTCATCAATTTGTATACATTAAACATGCATCCATTTTGTATTCAATCATATCTCAACAAAGTGATTAAAGTGTAAGTAAAATAAAACATATAAACAAAACTATAAACTACTTAAAATGATTCCTTCTCAAATTTGTATCAATAAAAGAAAATGATTTTAATTAAGTATATACCCATTTCATTTGGTAAGCAGGTTTTATATTCAGAAAAATTAATATAATATTGTTTCAAATGATAAACCATAAAGAATGATTATTTTTCAATGGGGAGATATGTGTAAAGACATATCAAGTCATGTATAGTACATATATATATATATGATTTAAATTTTCTGATTTTTGTGCCATTTTGGAAAGAATAAGAATCAAGTTTGAACTAATTTAACTAGTGGAAATATCATTTCATTTGTTATAAAGTGAAAACCTCAGTCCACTGAAGTTGCTTCCAATGACTCAACACTACTGAATCTAACAGAGGTAGTCAGACTTCCGTGAATTTTTAAAATGTTTTAAAATGAAAGACTCTTCCACTAACAAATTCCACTAGAATTATCAAATCTTTGTCACTGAAGTTTGGTCATTAGGTAGATGGATGAGTTTTTATTCCTTCTATCATTTTTACTTGTCATGGAATTACATTTATCCTCCCTAAACCACTACAATGTATGCTTTTCATGGTTCATTTGAATGGGATGCATCCCAGGAAAGATAAATTATTCCATTATCACTAAAACCTTTATTAAACTTCCATATTTTTAGGAGGCAGTAATGAATGATAGAAATGGAAAATAATTAGGCTTAATTCCTTACTCTTTGGAAGTTGCAGATATTCAAATAACATTGATACAGAAATGTTAAGGTTATGTATTTAACACAGGGATGCATTCAACAGGGGATGCAAAGAAAGGAGCTAAATAATTTTTTACCATGAACATTTACACCCTTGAGCAAAGTATATAAGTGAACTGAGAGAAAAAAGTGACCCCTGAGAGAAGCGTGTTATAGTGATTCATAGGCACTCCATCAGTCACATAAGAAAGGCCTCTGCCAAAATCCCATGACTTAGCTGAGTGCAGTCCCAATGAGCATGATAAGAAGGGGTAGGCAAATCTTCATACCCCTTCTCAGAAATTACTAAAGGTAAAGGATTGCAGGCTATGCTCTGCTGATCCATAGGTTTTAATTTCAGTAAAAGACATACTTATATCAGGAAACAAAATAATTTAATTAAACTAGAAATTAGGACAATTGTCATATGGCCAATTTGGGGCTCCATGTCTTTGAGTCAATAGGCCAAGAAAGGACTCAGTTTTGGCTGGGATTATGGATCCTTACTACAAGGGGAATTTTGACTACTATTCCACAACGGAGGTAATAAAGAGTATGTCTGGCATACAGGAGATCCTCTTAGAGTTAACAAATCCTGTGATTAACATTATTGAAAAACTATAATAATTCAACACAGGGAGGACTACAAATAGCCCAGATCCTTCAGGTCATTCTACAAGGCTAAAACCAGGTGTGGCTGAAATCAACAAGGACACAGAATGGGCAGTAGAAGGTAGTAATTAATAGTTTCTATGACCTCATGACTGGTTGTAAAAAAGACAGCAATTGTTATGAGAATTTTATCCTTATTTGGTTATGAAAACATAAGTGTGTATGTATTCATATACTAAGTAAACATCTTTGTTTTCTTTCCTCTCCTATTCCCTTGTTATGTAACATAAAATGCTTTGACTTTATATTGGTATTTAAGAGTTGTATCATATTATGTTATTTAAGTTAAGGGATGTCAGGAAAAGAGAAAATGTCCCTCAAGAATGTTACTCCCTTTTCTGAGAGAAGAATTAATGCACTTTCAGTGGTACCCAGAATATTTTTATCAAAGTAAGTGGAAACATGCCATTGTTATTATCGATATTCGATATTAGGTATAGTAGTTTAATGTGGTATGTATGAGTTTCATCTTGAAAAATAGTAAGGCTATGATGAATAATTTTATGCATTAATTTGCCTAAACTGATAGATTCAAGAGAACTGGTAAAGCATTATTTCTGGGTGTGTCTTTCAGGGTGCCTCCAGAAGATAACAGTGTTTGACTATCTGGCCTGAGTAAGAAGACTGACCTTCATTAATGTGGTTGAGCATTATCCACTCTGTTGAGTATCCGCATGCAACAGAAAAGCACAGGAAAGGCAAATTCTTTCTTTGTTCTTGAGCTTGAATACCCGCCTTTGCTAGCTCTTGGACAATGGAGTTACTGGTTCTAGTTTTTTGTACTCTGAAACTTATGTACTAGTTCTCCCACCCTCCCTCTACCAAACACAATTTGACCTCAGACTTGACTCCACTGGTTCAGGCAGTTAGATTTCAAATAAATTATACAACCAGCTTTCCTATGAATTCAGCCTTAGAATGCAGTATTGTGTGACTTCTTGGATTCCATAGTCATTTGAACTAAGTCCTTTAATTACTATAATAAATATCCTCTTACATATGCAAATATATATCTCATTGGTTCTGCTTTTTCTGAAGAACCCTAAATAATATTTTCCATATCTTTAAATGGTTACCAGATATTAATTCTTCCACCTATGTTTCTCTCTCTTGCTCTCTTTCTAACTTTTCCCTTCTCTACCTTTTTCAAGACAACTAAGTTAACATGAATTGATATATTTTCATTCTGGAAAGTTCTACTAATTTTAGAGTAGTTTTCTTGATCCCTGGTCTTTCTGGCAAAAAAATCCTTGCAATAGATCCATAATGCTGACTTGACACTAAATTTTTTTTTCAAAAATATGAATCATGGACTGGTGATGTGGCTCAGTGGGCAGAGCGCTTGCCTAACATGCATAAGGCCCTGGGTTTGACCTCCAGCACTGTAAAAAATACACACACACCCACACATTCTCTCTTTCACACACACACATACACATCATTTTTTACAACTTTCACTTAAAAATATCTAAGCATTTTCCACCAAATAGGCAATAAATTTTGACTCCTCAGATTAGCACTTATATGGTTCCAGTCTGACAGATTTTTCTTCAGCCACCTCTCCTTCATTTCATCGCCACTTCCCCATCTCAGTTCCAAGTTTGATGAAGGTTTTACGATATTTTGTGCTTATGCATATACGTTTATATTGTTTCTCTGTTTGGAGAACTACTTTCTTCTCCATGCAAAGAGCCCTTACTTTGCCTCTGACTGCGTGCCCAAATGTTATCCCCTTTGTGTAGTTTTCTCCTGTATTCCAAGGCAGCTGAGAGCTGTTTTTCCCAAATGTGTTATTGTTCTGATTCTTTCAATATTCTGAGGGTTCTCAGAAGGCAAAGCCAGGGTGTTGTTTGTATCTTCTCATTTGCCAGCAGTATCAGTGCTATACTGACTTCTCATTATATGTTGGTTTTGATTTTCATATTCTTTCAAGAACATTTTGTAAAGTACTGCAGAGCAGATTTTGTTACCGTAGAATAGGCAACATAATTGAGTCTTAGAGTAAACAAATAAAAGGGTATCAGTTTTGTTTTAATATTTGCTTTTTACTTATAGCTTAATGTCTTTATAGTATTCTTTCTTTTTTATTATCATTACATTTAATCCTGTGAGATATTATGCTTGTGCTATCTGTCTCTATATTTCTCCTTGTGAGGTAGAAAACAACATTATGGCTCCTTTGTACACAATTTTCTTTTAACATTTGTTAAGGATCAGCATATTATGAGCCAAAATATATCCCATAGCCTTTATTTATTTAGTTTAGTGTCTAACTTCATCTTGACATAAACTATGGCTTAACAAATGATCAAACAAAGTATTGTACACAATGTAGACAGGTACTGAAGGTTAATGATTTATGAAAAAAACTGTGGGGTCTACTACTAGCAACTGAGCATTCCAAAAGCATTAGTATAAGAACTGTAGTAGATCATATCCTTCGTGAGAGGAAGTATCCATATATTCACTTGATGTTGCCTCTGTCTATCACTATTTTTACTTTTTCCTATACAAAAGACAGAACAATAGTATACATGAAAATCTGTGGTTAATGAAGACAAATGCAGAAGGAGCTACTTAATGTTGTCCCTATGTTTCTGGTAAAAATAACCAGATTTAATTTTTATCCTCTACTGAGTGGGGATGGAGAATGGTATTAGCCAACTATGCAAACTTCTTTTTTATTCCAGAATGAGAGGCATAACATTCAGCACTTTTGAAGAGAAGGAAAGGTAAATGACCAGATATTTGCTTTTGTGGGAAAATATTACGTTTTTGTACATACCACAGAGCATTCCCCAGTTTTTAGTGTGCCATATTGCTTCAAAGCTTCTGTAGGGTCTGCTCTGGATTTATTCTAGTTCATTCACTCAGTTGGCCAGTTCATATTTGTGTGCATAGCCTTGCCTTTGTAAGCATATGCCTGGAAACTGTTACTGACTTTCCTCTGAATAATTTTAAGTATAAATATCTCTTCTTAACTGAACATTTAGAACAAAGTTTGGTAAACAGTGCAAGATTCAGAAGGGAAGACATAAATCAAAACTAAAATCATGATTTCAACGCCTTGAACTCTTGCTATATATTTTCTTTCATTCTTGTGATTTATTGAAATGGTTGAAGAGACCCAAACTATTTAAAATGCAAGTCTCTAAAATCTAGCTGAGGTGCAACCACAGTTGAATAAAAGGGTATTAAAATGATGAAATCATTATATTGTATCCAAGGATTAAAGGCATTGTAAATATTTAGTCTTTGTTACAAACTTGTTAAATGAATGAATATAGCCCCCCCCCTTTTTTTTTTCTGGTTACTGGCAGGAAATGTCAAATTCACATGCTGTCCCAGAACACAAGATTTAGTTTTTGGATTTTTAATTTAGCTAAAAGATGTGTAAAAGTACACAGCCATTCAGATCCCTATTGGCTCCACATCTGTGTAGGATTATATGCAAACAGTATTTGAGCTAGCATTGGCAGTCAAATAGGCTCACTAACTTGAATGTAATTAATTGCCTTTTTTGAAAGATAGAGACAAAAAGAACGAAGGGAGACAATTTGGAGAAGCACTGTATTTAGAAATAATCTTATACATGAGGTAAGGCTCAAAGTTGCCAAAATGGAATCTGGAAATAAAGATCCATCAGTCTTATGTCTAATGTAAATCATAATTGTTCTGAAAATGATTAATGCTGGGTGACAGCCAAAGTTCCTCTGATAAAATAGTACTTAGTCTGATTCTACATTTGAGTAGACAGGAAATGGCTCACCTTTTGGTAATGAATTAACTCTTTCATACTCGGCTATAGTAATTCCAAAATATAAGCCACAAAATGTCTTAGATGACAGAATATTAAACTGAGTTTCCAGGGAGTAAAGACAGTTGTTTTTCTATTGCTCTCTCACATTCCTCTTACTTTTACTCTTTTCTTATCTTAACATTTTGGTGGAAAGTGTACCTATTGCCTAAGGGCCTTCTTAAAAATTCTCTTTGCCAATTTGGCTACTTCAAATTAGAAATTAGTAAACAATAGGATGACAGTACTTTAGTGATAGTTTGGTCTGCAAAATTACACAAATATTTTAAGTACTTTTTAACAAGATGGGTCACAATCAGAGGAATCTCTGTCAAAATCTGTCAAAAGTACTAATTAAAATTATAAAAGATCTGGAGATTCCTGGATTCCCAAAGTGCAAATAATTACAAAGCTTGGTCTCTGTTATCATACTGTGTATTTAAATACTGCCTTTAGACACATGTCTCTGAATTCCACACCATACTTTCTGTATGCTATATTGCCAAGTCCAGGCAGTTCCTTCCCATAGGTATAACTTAAATGCATCTAAAAATGATTTGATCTGCAGAGTGCATATCATTTAAACTAGAAAGAAGAATAAAGTCTTGGAGACAGCACAGAATGTGGTTATAGTAGTCCAAGTTAAAAATGATCAGATCATCAACAGGGGATTTGGCTGCTAGACTAGTGTGGTTATTAATGGACAAATGCTCTTTCCTCAACCAGGGAACTGCTTCTACTCCTTGTGGTTATGGGAATAGGAAATGGAAGGAGACAACACTTTACTGGCAGACACATTACTGACCCTGCAAAGGCAGCAAGAATAATGATCAGGGAAGGCTTCAGAGAAGAGTCCTGACAAGCAGAATAATTGCTGCAGGAAGTGCAAGATTCCTTGGACATGATGGTGACTAGGTTGGATGGATCAAAAAAATGGGATATTGAATCCTACTGTGTTGAAATCACTGGGTAAGAAGCAAAGGCATCTTTAATTCTACCCATTTATGAGTCATGGATGTTCAGAGGAACTTACCTCTAACTTCCCTTATAAATAGCCACATGCTGTTTGTATATCTGGGATGATCTTGAGTTCAGACATTCCTTTTGTAATCAGAATATAAGTATTGAGATTGTGCTTTAATAAATATAGCTATCAAAATAATGGAAAGTGAAAATTTTAGACCAGTGTGTGTCTTCAACATAGTGCTTAACATAAACAAAATGGTAAGGGTACTTTTTTCAAATGATTTGTCTTTTATAACAGACAGAATTATATGTATTTATGGAATACAATATAATGTTTTGAAATACACATACATTGTGGAATGGACAAATCAAGTTAATTAACCTATGCATTCCCCAACATCATTACTGTTTTTGTAGTGAGAACACTTAAAGTGTATTCTTTTAGCCATGTTTTAAGAATATATCATCCTCAACTACAGTCGCCATGCTGTACAATTGATTCCTCCTACTTATTCCTCCTAAGTATGATTTTGCAGACATCCTTTGACTAATCAACATCTCCCCAACCTCAGCCCTCACCCAAGCAGCCTCTGGTAACCACCATTCTACTCTCAATCTCTGAGAGATTAACTTTTCATAATTCCACTTAGGGGGATCGTGATGTCTTTGTCTTCCCGTGCCTAGCTCATTTCACCTAACATAATGACTTCTAGTTTCGTCCATGTTGTTACAAACAAAAAGATATCCTTACTTTTATAGCTAAAGAGTATTCCACTGTGTATCTGTGTATATGTGTATACATATTTTTCTTTCATTTATTAATGTACCCTTAGTTTGATTTCATATCTTGGTGCTGCTTCAATAAACATGGGAGTACAGATACCTCTTTGACATGATGATTTCATTTCCTTTGAATATATACCCAGTAGAGAGATTTCTGGATGATACAGTTCTATTTTTAATATTTCGAGAAACTTTAGTACTGCTTTCCATAAAGTGGTACTCTGTTACATTCTCACCAACAGTGTCTAAGGGTTCCTTTTTTTCCAGATCCTTACCAATACTTGTTATCTTTTGACTTTTTGACAATTCCAACAGAAATGAGGTGCTGTCGTATTGTGAGTTTGGTTTGTATTTCCTGATAATTAGTGATATTGAATGTTTTTCATATACAATTTGGTCTTCTATATATCTTCTTTTGAGAAATTTCTGTTTACATCTTTCACCTGTTGTCAATTGTTTTGTTTTCTTTCTACTTAGTTATTTGGCTTTATTATATAAAAGAGTTTAAATTATGGATTTTTGCAAATAATTTTTGGTTAGAAATAAATATTAAAATAATGTTTACAGATTTGAAATTTTTCTCATTTCACATCTCAAAATTGTTTCCTTATAACAGTAATAGAATGCTTATGAAAAGCATGTTTGGGAACTAAGTTGATACAATATAATGCACAAAAGAGATAAGGTAGGAATCAATAAAGAAAGAACATAGATAAATAAAATTAAAGAAGAAAGCAAGCTATATTCCTGTAGGCTAGATAATATCTAGAAATGGCCTCTCTTTATGAGCACATATTCTGTTTTGTGTTTTCCCTCCTCTCTTTCACTATGATTTAGAAAATACAGAGAATAGCTTAGTTTGGGAACAAAGCCACAATTAAAAGAAGTCAGGCAGAGACACAAGCAAATATTCACCTCTGCTACCTTGAACTTGAAAGATAAGTAGAGGTTCTGAATCAATTTGACTTTTACAGAACTATTTTTTTGAGATGATTAAAATTATTCCACTAATGATGTACTTTTCCACTCATGATATATTACTGAATTTTAGAGCAGGAATTTATCAAGATATTTTGAAACATCAAGAGATTACTTATTTAAATGAAATTGCTCCCAGAGAGGGTCACAGCATTATCAGAAAGTACTTAGCCAGTTTTGTTTTGCAGTAATGTTAGAAAACATTGCTTTCTGGTAAGAGAAAATAATAGACATCTAAGGAGCTGCGGGAAAAGAAAATTAGGCACCTAATTTGGAAAAAAACATGGAAGTAGAAAGTACTAAAAATGGACTTCCCTGGAAACATATATCCTTGGTCTGCCCCATTCTATGTACAAAAGGGTCCAACTCTAGCTGCTCTTCCCTGATGATATGATTGGCAGTCAGCTGAACGTTTGCACAGAGAATGTCAGAGTCACGGCTGGATTTTTTCTGTATTGAAAAAGCAGAGACCAACTTCTTGGCACTCCATCAGAAATGATATGATTTCCCAACTAAAGCAGAATTTTCAATCAGAAGGTTTTGGAATTTTTCCCTCTGCCATGGAACCTGGTGAATGTTTTCAATTTTTCCAAAATCACTTGAAATTTAACTGTGAGGAGGCTGTGCCGACCATTCCAATTTTCCTTTCAATTTTGCATTTTGTTGGAAGCTTTTCCCAAGTCTTCCCGTGCAGTTCAGGCATTAGTCAGAGCTGGAAGGTTTATTATTTATTTTGACAGTCACCAGCCTATTTTGTCAAATAGTACACATTACTGCTCCATTTGACAGGTGTTACTCTTGCAATCCTTCCATTTCTTTTCCCTCCTTTGTGTGCAGTGATTGTATCTGCTGTCTTGTTTTCCTTCCCAAAGGAGGCACAATACGTTTTCTGCTTGATAAAAGCTTTGTTGACTTGCTATTTTCTCAGTGACAGGTTAAGCAGCTATTGATCAGGAATATTTTTCTTGATTCTATCAAAATTTTAGTGAGCCAATGGGAGATAAAATAGAAGAGCAAAGGTGAGGTTAAGTGGATGCAATGTAAGCAGAGAGAAAAACACACTGTCATTTCACCCAGAGTCCATGTTTTGCAGAAGATACCAAGGCTGCAGCTGCAGTTTGGGCTCCGAAGAGCTCCAAGTTTCACTGTGTGAGGTTTTGGGGGAAGAAGGCTGTGTGATGCATTCTAAACCTCCATAGAAGAAAATAGAGGAGTTTATGATGATGTAGAGGAAAGTACTAACCCAGATTAGAGAAATGGAACAGGCCTCCTGGAGAAGATATCTGAATGGAGTTTCAAAGGTTAATAGTAATATAGACAAAAAAGAGCTGATAAGAAGGGCCTTCTATATGGACACCAACACAGAAAGGACAGTGAATTTGATTCTGGATATGTGGCTTAGAATGTCTCATGCAAACATTTGGATATTACCTGGATTTTCTGATATCAATACCCAATTGTGTTATCCATTTAGTTCTCTCGCTTCCTTTTCTGCTCAACTTTTGCCTCCTCTGGGAGCCATATCTGACCAGTCCATATAAATATTTCTTTAACATCTCTTTGATAGCTCTTCATCTTTAAGTTCTGTTTCATGTTTCGTAATAGGATGTTTCATTACCTGTCAGGAAAGAAAAACAAATATTTGTTTGATTAATTTTTGCTAGTGTTCTTCTTTTCCTCTGTACTGTACAACACATGGTCTTAACACTTAGTGGTTTATTTGTGATGATTCTGTAGTTCAGGAATTTGAGCTGGGCTTACCAGGGATAGTTTATCTCTGCTCTGTGTGTTGTCAGCTAAGCTCAGTCGTTTCTGGCAGTAACTGGGCTAGAGGATCAAAGACAGCTTCATTCACATGTCAGGGACCTTAGAGTTGGGCTGCTGGCTGGGGTCCTTCTATCTTCATGACCTGTTTCTCCAGTTGGACAACTTAGATTTCCTTGTCAGGAACCTGAGGATAGCAACAGAATGAACACAGCAGCTGCCATGTCTCTTAAAACCAGGGCCTTGAACTAGTGTGGCATCACCTCCATAGCATTCTATTGGTCAAATCAAGCCTAAAGTCAATTCAGATGCAAGAGAGAAAAAATTAGTTCCGCTTTGTGACACAGGAGAGAGAGAGAGAGAGAGAGAGAAGTAGCATATACACAGCGGCAGTAGAGGAACTATTTCGGCAATCTTTCCTGACTATTCATCATGCTCTACAATTTAAACTTTCCAATGGCATCACCTAGTGGTGTGGAATTAAGAGTATAGTTGCTCATTTATTTTTTCATTTTCTTTGCCTTGAAATAGTACTAACACACCCACATCTTTCATTTCAATTTACTTTTTAACTAGTATCTTTTATCTTTCTGATTTTATTGGATATTTCTTTTTATATGTTCCAGTATCACTTCAGAAATAAATGACCATGATCAAATCCTTTCCTCCTATGCCAATATTATCACAGTCTAGTCTAGATATGCTATTATCTCAGATTTTGCTTATCCACATGGAATTAATATGTGAAAGTGATTTTTTTCTTTCCTTTTTCTTTTTTTTTTTCTATTTCAATCAGATGGAAAGAGAATTACATTTGAAAATTTGCTCTACTATATACTGGCTGCATGAAATTGAGTAAATCACTTAGCCTTTCTGATCCTATTTATTCTTCATTTAAAATTAATATAATGCCTGCATTTAAGGATATTTGGAGAGATTAGTTATAAAAAAAAACTTTGTAGAGGGATTGAAGAGATTAGGCACTAAATATAAATCTCCAACTTGATAGTGTTTTCTTCTACTGCTTGTGTGTGTTCTGTGTACTATTGTTAACATTTCATGTATATGCTATATAACTAAAGCATAAACTCCTTGCAGACAGTGACACCAACATTCTTGGCAGAGAGTTATACAGGTGTAGAACTTAAAAATATTATAAAATCTGCTTAATGACTCACATTAACATTAATTAAAGCACATAAGCCACATTTTAGATTAAGTAATTGTGAACTTACTAGCATTATTGAAATAAGACAAAGAACATTAGTTTTTCTTTCACATTCTACATTATGGTGTGCTCTCTATAAAGCAAACTCTATTTAAAAGAACATCTCTAACAAATTAAAATGGCTGGTCTGAAAGGGATCATTGATTTTGACACTGAGTGGAGAGTATTCAGGACCTAATCCCAGATGTTGGGTTGATTTTAGCAATCACGTCACTTTACATTTTAAATTAAGGTCTTTATACCTCTTTTTTAAAAGTCCAATAATATCACAGCAATTACATTTTTAGGCAAATACATTTTAGAGACCAAACATTTTTCTCTTTCTCTCTGAAATATGATTATTTCAATTACTAGTGGCAACAATTAATCACTGACTGATTCATCAGCCTGCAGCTGGGATTGGGAGCTGACTTCCCTACTTGATTCCTGTTTCGTGTTCTACTGCACTCAGCAGGGTCTGGGTAGCAACCTAGTACCATTCCCCTACCCGCATGACCTTTTTCTAATACTAACAAAGAAGAAAATTCAGAATATTTTTCCTAAGTACAGTTTTTGAGCACCATTTCATATATCTGTTGACTGTTTATATATCTTCCTTGGGAAAATGTCAGGTTCTTTGATCACTTTTTAGATTGGTTCTTCTTCTTATTATTTTTGCTGTTGAGTTATATGAATTATTTATGTATTATGGATATTAACCTTTTATTGGATATACAGTTTACAAACATTCTCACATGTAATGAGTTACTTTTTCATTTTGTTGATTCTTTATTTCACTGTTGAAAAACTTTTTTGTTCAATGTAGTTTTGTTTGTTTATTATTATTGTTATTATCATTAATACTATTATTATTTGCATGTGCTTCTGGGGTCATAGAAGAAAGATTATGGGCAAGACCAATGCTTAGGATCTTTTGTGATAGGTTTTCTTCTAGTAATATTTTAGCCTCAAGTCTTAATTTAAACCTTTAATACATTTTGAGTATTAAAATGTATTGAATTTTTGTATGTGTGTGTATATGATATAAGATAAGGATCCATTTTTATTTTATTTTACATTTTGGATGTGGATATTCAATTTTTCAACACCATTTTATTGAAGAAACTATCCCCATTGTACCCACACAGTTCAGAAATTAACAAGGGTTAATTACAAAGTGTTAATTACAAGTGTTAATTACAAATGTATTTAGAATTACAAGTGTTAATTGTGATTACCACTGTAATAGTATGGCATTTCTGGAAAGATCTGTTTACTTAAGGTGTGACAAATCATCTTTAATACTTTTCATTACACTTATGCTTTAGAAATGATTATGTAACTTATTGCAAATAGATAATGATTTTCTATTTCTTGGCCACCTGACCTGTTGATTTTCATGTGAAATGACATATAAAATGCTGTATTAATGTCCACAGAAATAGAACAACTCTTAACAATTCCATTAGTCAGGTCTTACACATATTTTTAAACTTTTAAATAAACGTTTCATCATTTAATTCCAATATAAGAAGTCAATATCAGCTTAGGCATTTGAGACAAGTGACTCCAGATCCACAATATAATCAATATACAACCATGAATTTATTCATAGACCTTTTCTTAGTGTTAACAGTTACCAATCTGTTGCATTTTCAAGAATTCAGTAAAAGATATTGCTTGGATGACTCCTTGGAGGTTCCAGAATGCTCATCTGGGAGCAGTATAAAAACTTTCTACTGCAAGTGCCAGAAAGTGTATGGCCATGTAAAGCAAGGGTTCTCAGTTAGATAATCCACATAAATAATCAAATTATCTACAAACATCAAACCTACTTTTTTAAAAAATAGGCATTTAATTAGGCCCTTTTATGGGCTTCTCCAAAATACTGAGAAAAATCCCCTAGTGGAAATGAGAAATTTTCTTTTGGATACTATTGAATTTTTCCCTATATAATCACATTCATTCATTCAATTATTTAAAAGTCTAGCATCCCTCAGAAATGGTAGCCAATAGATCTATAGACTGAAGTATTATTTTCTATTCTCCATAGTATATGAATGAAATCATAATTAGTATACTTTAGAGATATTTTTTCCTGAGAGGAACTTAGAAGAGTCTGAGGTTTTATTTTATCTGTGTGACAAGTGAACTTGCCACAATTTCATGAAAGCTAACAGAAGAGACTCCTTGTGAGGAATAAAGGACTTTATTAGTCAAAACAATTGGTCAGCTCATCAGCATTTATTCCTGTTTTCCTTAGGACTATGATAAGCACTCTAAGTGCCTACCTACATATAGTAGTTTGCATTAGAAGAGACGAACTCCAAGTTGGGGAAACTGAATCTTTTATAATATACAACAAACTTACTCCAAAAGGAAACCTTATCTTTATCATACTGAACACCACACATAGCTTTTACTTTGTAGGAAGATATTATTTTTACCTTCCATGTTTGTTTATATACATATACCCTGGAAGTGATAGTCCAGAACTGTTGGTGTCACTTCTTCTGTTCTTAAGAAATGCAGAAACAATACAAGACTCATGGAGAATTATCTTATGACAATATCCATCCCTTCATTCAACACCATCTTGAATTTTATCAGATTTTCCCATGGGTACCACAGTCTGTGAACCACAATGATTAAAATAATAGAGGTTGAAACCAAGTCTGATTCTTCTCATACAGCATGTAATTAAGGTTGCTATCCATAGGATCCTGAGCAACAGGATGAGAAAATATGTAATATCGACATCGACTGTGGTCCCCGGGGCCCCAGACTAACCCTTCTGGACAAACTTCATAATCCACCCAACTCTAAACTTAGGCCATGTAAGTTTATGTTCTTCCTTCCCACGAATTTTTCAGCATATCCAGACAGATATATAAGATTTCTTTGGTCCTCCTTAGAGTCAGGGACATCTAAAATTCACCCTGGGTCATCTTTCTTCTTAAAGCAGTCAAGTTATTATATAGAGAGTAAAGAAACAGAAAATTAGAGTAATCAAAACGTCAGGCACATTTATTTTTAATTTTGAGTAAAGTGGAAGCTGCATGAACTCAAGCAAACAAACTTCCAATGTCTCCAGCATACTTAAAGCCCTGTACTAGCAGAAAGGTCATCTTTATTTAACACATAAATTTTAGTTTTGGGGATCCCTTGACTGAATAGCCACAGTTGCATTGCTTTCTTGTTGGAGCTCTGGGATTCATTTGCCTTGGATGATTTGGATTTGACATATACAGTAGCGACATTTTTTTAAATATAGGGCAGTTCCATTACCAGATAGCATCACATAATTGCTTAATCAGTTTCAAAATAAGGCCTAGGAGAGTTTTCCAAAGTAGCATGGTTTACTATAAGAGTATACATTTGGGGGTATGTGTTTATTTCCAATTCATTCACAGATCTTTTTCATCATCATTGTAAAGCCCATCCGTGGAAGTTAGAGCCCAAATAGTAATAAATGTCTCATCTGTAGTTTTCACAGGAACCTTATCTTTTTCTCTAAACAATGTGCTGAAGACAGTTGAAGTTCCTCAGAGAAGCTAGAACACACTGCAAAAACCCTGAAAGGATTTAGGGTTGGCAGTCTGACTGCAGGAGGGACTAAGCCAAAAGACAGCTAATTCTTTCTTAAAAAACATTCTATGCTTTATCCTCTCATTTCCCAGATGAACTAGCCAAAATGCTGATGGTTCTCCTGATTTCTAACTATAGCCATCATGTCATGAATTTTCCTCTTTTCTTTCTCAGTGCATCTCTGTTGACAAAATCCTAGGACAAATGTTTGTAGTAGTTATTGGAAGCAGATGATCACCAGAAGTGCTTCTATTTCCCTTCTTAGAAGAGAATAAGCACCAATTAGGATATAATTTGTTGTCTTAGCACTTATTTCCTTGTGTTTGGCCTGAAAGCATCTCTCCTATTCCTTCCAATTACAAGACAACAAAGTGGAGGATCCGATATTACCCAGTTGATCATAAATTAGCTTCCCTTATTCCTATTAATTTGTATAGAGACACTAATTCTTCCTAATCTTTTCCCTTGTAAAAAACCATGCCTGTGTGAGTATACCATTTGCTTCATCAAAACTCTCAGGAAAACTTCAAGGGTTTGAATTTTACCCTATGAAGAAGTTATGCTGCTTTCTTTTCATGAATGCTCAGTGAAGAGAAAAATATAAATAATAAAGTAAACTCTTGGACAGGAGAAAACTGCCTTTATTATTTATAGTGATGGTTGCAGTGTCAGTTTTGAAATTGGTTGTACATACTCCACTTCCCAAGAGCTGGCATGAGGAGGTTCAGGTGACATCTGTACACAGCCTGAGTCGCATTGTAAGAGAGGAAGCATGGGTTAGGGAAACCAACTCTTTTATAATGAAGAGAAATCACAGCTTATATTTACACAAAGAACAATATATTTAATATGTTTTTATTATACAGTATAGTAAAACAGAAAAAGACAACCTCACACAAATAGACAAAAGCCTAAAAAATGACGTTTGCTACAGATAGAAGCACTAGGCTCTTTGCTAATATTCTTGAAATAATAATTTGAAATAGAGGCAGTCATTACCTCTGCTCATGTGTGTGAAGACATGTGAGAGACCCATGGAGAGTCAATTCTTAAAAGAGCTACCCTGTAAAAATACATTAAAATGCACTGTCTCTGAGTCTGTCTGTCTGTCTGTCTCTCTCTCTCTCTCTCTCACAGACACACACACAGAGAGAACAAATGCTATAGTGTTTTTGAGGTGTTTTATAGCTTGAAAACAATTGCCAGATATTATTCAATGATACATCAAGAAGTTCATTTTATGTGAATGTTTTGATTTATTTAATAGTAAATATCAAAAATCCCTACTTTTCCTATTATTATTAAATGGTTGTGACTGTACTAATACAACAGATAAGAAGAATGACAGTTGAATGTTACAGAATTAGAAACATTATATGTAGCTAAGCTCACATCAAGCTGAGGAAATAGACTGCACTGAGAAGTTTGGAAATATTTGAAAAGAGAAAACAATTTGAGGGAAATTTATAAATGAAAAGAAATCCAGTCAGTTAAGGTGATGGAGGAGGAGTGAGGGCAAAGTAGACCCGCTTCAGTGAGCAAGATAATAGTCTGCTCAAAGTATTCTAGACCCTGGAATTTTAGAGACTAAAGATTTAAGGTGGCTATAAAAGAATGAATTGTAGTAGTTGACATAGGAAGGATGAATAAGGATATCAATTGAAGCCTACTCAATGTAAGAAAAATCTGGCAATGTTTCAGAGATGATGATAGTCAAACCTATATATGGAAGAAGAAAGAATTATTCTCATAATTTCTCAATTCAGGAGCCATTTAACTCACGTGCAAGTGAAGGTCTTTGGGACAGCCAGCTATTACACAGGACATAAAGATCTGCTCTAGTGGGAGGTAACAGATTTAGCCCTCCCAGATTCAGTCTGAAGATATATGCCACACAAGCTTAGGAAATGTCTATTATTATATTATTTTTATTGTACCATAAATATTCATAGCATCATACCACAGAGGAAAATTGTGCCAAAGGAGAGAGAGAGAATTCCAGCACCAATGAGCTTATGGAGCAATGTAATATGCAGAAGGAACAGAAGGAGAAATGTAATATACTGATTTTTAATTTTTATTGGAGGCTAATGCTTATGGCTACCTAAAGGCTGTCCCATTAGCAAAGGAACAAAATAAATTATATCAGCATAAGAGAGAAGCATATTACAATTCCAAACCCTATTTTTGACAGACTTATTTGCTGCATGAATATGATGAAAATGTAAGTATTATCATTTATAATTATGCTTTGCAGTCAGGTTTTGTTTTTCCTTTTTAAAAATGCATAGATGTAATGTGAAGAGATGTTAAGGACAGTTTAATTATTCTCTGAAGAATAAATATCTTTGTATGCTCTCACACAGGGTGTACACATAGGATGGACACTACCTATTTGATATTCCCATCTGGGTCTGCTTTGAAACTGAGAACAAAAGGGAACAAATGCAGAAGTTAATACATCAAGACTTAGTCTTCCCTAAAATGCATTTTGCATCACAAGCATAATGCCATAATAAAATAGATTTCATTTGGGCTTCACTTTCTCAGAAGTCACCTACAGCAATTGCCTCAAATCATGCTGCTTTGCAGTCTATCTCAGAACACAATCTCAGCTAATTTGAATCTGTATTATAGAAGCTAAGCATCTCTGAAAGGTGGGCCTGTGAAAAGACTTACCTTGCATTTGTCACAATGCAGATCTTCTATTTTAAGTCAGAACTTTGACACTCTGTTCTATCAGTAACTTTATGTAGATATGAGTAAATGTGGAATTGACTTTGGATTCTAGGAGCGTGGGTTCAGTTTGATTTCTTTTGCCAACATTTCTAGGGAAATTATTAGCAAAAGTTGAGTTGTCCAATAAAGAGTAATGCACTGGCTACTATTTTTCAGAGTTTTCCATATTTACCAGACTTGGGATAAACATTTATATACAATTTCTTAATTATTATTATTATGATCCTATATGCAATATTATCTATCATCTCCATACACAGATGAGAAAATGCAGGCTTAGGTTATGTAATCTTCTTGAATTAATAAACCTGTTAGATGATATTATGAGGATTTAGGTCAAGTTATCTCTGACCCTGGAACCCAATTTCTCCATCAAGATCTATGAATGACCTTGAGAAACATCAAAACATATTGTAGGATTCTGCAAAGAAATAACTAAATAAATCTTTAAAATGATTGGAAAAGAATAATACAACATGAGATGTAGTTAATGCAATTTGTTAGAACACATTAGTAGTAAAAAGTTTTTTATTATACCCCCTCATTTTCCAAAAATATTGGCAAGTCATCTTTCTCTAGAAGCTTGACCCAACCCAGGAAGCTCACCTGCAAATACAAACTTCTGCTTTCAAGTAGGATCTAATATCATCATGTGTGTTTCAGCACTAAATATCACTGTTTTCAGAGTCTTAAATGCAGCCAGTCATTATAATTCCAACGGTAGCATCAATATCTCAAAATTATAGCTTTTTAAACTCAACAACAATTTGTTTAGAAAAGTAATAATACTGAAAGCTTAGATATTTCTCCAAAAATTTTCTTGTGAAAATAGTCTATATTTATGAATGACTTTGAATATATAGAAGTCATTAGTGACTTCGGGATTCAGCACATTTTGATCAGAAATAAAACATTTTTTAATCTTGCAAAGTAATTCACTCAATAAAATGTTTAAATAAATTATAATATAACACATGCAACTAATAGCTGAACAATTACTTTTCTTAATTCTATTTCAATGTGACAGATTCCTATGAGAATAAAATGATTAAAATTTTGGTAGAATAAATTGATAGGCTGAAAAGATATACTCATGTTTGTTATTCATTCAGCAAATATTGATTGTATATGAATTACATGTTGAGTGCTAAAGACCTAATGCTATGCAGAGATATCATTTCTCTTAAGGAGTTTACATTCTAGAAGGAGCAGATGTTAGAATACTTACGAAAGAAGAAATTTTATATGCCTGTGGTAACAGACTGAGAGCTTTTGCCACAGAAGACAAGTTGGATGAGATAGAAACAAAGAAGCAGGCAATGATGATATACATAGCTATTAAAAGGAAGAAAGAAATACTTTAACCTGAGAGCATAGAAAATCGGTGAATCTCTTTAACTGAAGATTGGCATGATTCAATTTAATTAAATTTTGTTACTTTCTCTCTGCCATGTGAAGTATGGAGAGAGAAATGAATCCATTGCAACATCCAGCTAGAAAAATCAGTATTTATATGGAAGATAATAGTGGTTTAAATGAGTTGTTTTCAGTACAAATGAAGAGAGGAAAATCAGAAAGGTATACATGACAAAATTTAGAGGTCAGTCTTGAAAGGAAGATGGTATACTAAACTGGACATGGATTATGTGGCAAGAAAGAATTCTTGAGTTTTGAGATTGTGCAATTAAAGATCTGTTGGTATTGAGATGAGACACCCCGAAATAGGACCAGGATTAGGGAGGAGAAATTGTAAGTGCGGTTGTTGCATTGTATTTGAATTATTTTCAGCAGTGTGCTCTTGCAACTGGGAAATGCAGTGGACTTGCCTTTGAGACATTTAAGTGGAGATCTTGATTAGGTTGTCATGTACTGGTTTAGATTTCTAAAGTGACTTCTGGAAGATTGCCTAATGTGAATGAACCTCCTATTAAAACCAAAATAAAAATTAACTTGGTGCTATCTGGAATTCTATTATATCCAGGAAAGATATCCTGGAGAAATAAAAGTGAATACTTGTTAATGCTTATCACCTGGTTTAATTCCCAATTAAGAATAGACAAGGAGATCAGGATAGTTTGGGCAAAATATTAACATGATGCCTCTTTATTTATTTAAAAGAAAAAATAAAAATTTTAGAACAATGTATACAATGAAATGTAATATGTTCAAAAATTAATGCTTTTCCCTGTTTTAATTGTATATAAATTTATGTATATACTCATACAGTATGCTGGGTATATGTACATATATATGGTACAAATGTATATTCAAACATATGTTTATATATGTTTATAAATGTATTTGAATATACATTTTATCATGTATATATACATATGCATCATATATTCATTTAAATATATTTGTTCAAATATACATGTTTATGTATATTTGAATATGCATGTATATATATTTGAATATACATTTTATAATGAATATAAGAAAAAGTTAACTATAGTGCATGAGAAAATGAAATTGTTGATGAGAATAAATTTATGAAAATATAACCTGCTAAAAAAGATTTTCATTTTACAATACCATAGTCAAATATTATTTTCTTAAAATTTCAATTATTTTCAGGAAGCCAACAATATACAGCCACTAAGATGACATTAGATACTTGAGTAACATAGAATGCCTAGTCGAATAAAATTCACATTTTGCAGGTTAGTACCTGAGATTTTATAAAGTTTTCAAAATTAATGTACCAAATCCATATTCTCAGAAGTCTTTAGAAAACCCCCAAACTCATGACCTGTCTTCATTCATTTTCTTTTGTTTCATAATCCAATCATAATAAATTTTGAGAGGACAACTTGCAAGATAATAGAAGTAAATGACCTGGTATGCTTAGGGAGTGAGGGGAATGGAGAAAAATAACACTGTTAGAGAAAGAAGCCTCTTTAGAAGAAGGTCAAAAAAGAGAAGAGTCATTGCCAAAAGCAAAGTACAGTACCATGAGGGCATGTCTGCTAAAAGTAAGCAAAAAAAGTGGATGTGAGTAAGAGTTCAACAACTGCAAAGGACACAGTCATGAGGTATGAAAGAAGGAGAGCCCCAGTGCTAGTCAGTATCCCATCCTGCATAAAAGAAACGCCATGCCCTTGAATAAGCTCACCAAGAGACAGAGTTTAGTGAGCCCACTGGACTACAAAAGAATGTCCTTCAGACATTCAAGCAGAAAGATCAGGTTCCATAGTAAATATTTATTGACCATGTACTCTACTTTAGGACATGGGCTTTGTTGTAGAAAGAACAGTGAACAAGACAGAAAAACGTCCATGTTTTAATGAAGCTTATTCAGGAGAAAAAGGTCAGGCTTGCTTCCAAACCTCTTTTCCCTATAATTAATGGCAGAAACCTATGGAGCAATACTCAAAATGACCATCAGGAAAGAAAACTAAGACCCATGCCTTGCTGAATTGTACTTCAATGGAAGGAAAACAAATCATCTTGGGCATTTAAGAATTGACAATACAGTTTCAACCAACCATTATTAAATAAATGTGCATGCTTTCTATCCAAATAAATGAATAGAGAAACTGAGGTAATAGGACTGGCATGCAAGTATTGAAACCCAGTAACTAAAGAGTAGGAAGAAAACAAATGTGATGATTATTGTGTGAAAGAAAACATAGAATTTTGGAATCCTAGATGAGGAAATAAAACAACTGATCAATTCTAGTAAAATATATTTCAAAACCTATATAAAATTGATTTTTTAAAAAATATGACTTACTTTGAGTCCAGAACAGTTAAAAAAAATCAGTAAGATGAATTTAAAGAATTATAAAGCGCTGCCCACTAAACTGCACCAGGTCTAACTGGTTGCATGGAGAGATCCTACTGTATCTTTAATAAATACGTGTTCTAATGCTACTTAATATGTGCCAAAACATAGAAAAAAGTGGAATATTTTCAGGTTATGTTAAAAGCCTTGTAACACTGACACTGAAATCTAACAAGACAAAATAAAGGCAATTATGGATTAGCATCATGTACAGTTAGTGATACAAAAGTCTGAATAAGTTTCAGTTCATTATTAATTAGGGTTTGTGTCTAAAAGGCAATGATGATTCCATACTAAAGCTTCAGTTTTGCTCAGTACTTGGTTTGGGTCTCTCCACCCATCTTTGTCCCACTGCACTTAAATAATTTGGAAAGCAAACAACACATTTCTAAGACTCACTTTTAATTGATATTCTGGATGTAAATTTGATTTAGGCCACTAGGGAGGGGAAGGGAAGGAGTCAATGCCATCTGTTTGGGGCTACATGGATAGAAAATTAGAAATGCCCATTGCAGGAGCTGAATTCTACATTCCACTTTTGGGTCACCAGTCTCATGATTTTGGCAAGAGTAGGGTCTTGACTTTGTGTCTCAGAGGAAGTTATGTGACCTTGAAACTAAATCAAGTGCTGTCTTCTTGACTCCCCTCTTCACTTTCTGATTCAGGTGTGTTTGATTTTTTACATTTGCATTCATCGTTGCTCCTGTTCTGTTGCAATGGTACAGATTTTTTTCTCTATCATTAGGCTGAATATACCATATTATTTCTGAATGCCACCCTCATTTCTTACCACCTGATGTTTCTGAGTCTTGTAAATACCTTCAACAAAGATTTAAACATGTTCAAATCCCTGGCTTGAATAAATTGTTATCTGTTGACTGCTTAAAAGATCTCCAGACAGATTGCTCATTGACTTCCACGTCTCATCCACCATTAGCCTGTATGCCTGCCTCTGGCCTGCCCATCGCCAGCTTTTTACCCATCACCCACCAACTGAGGCCCATCTACTGATCCTCTGCCGGTAGCCTGCAGACTGCACGCAGACCTTCAGTGGATCTCCAGCTGCCTACTCTTGCCTGGAAGTCCACTGTCACAGTATCTGCAGGTTTGGTTACATGTGGCTGATGCCATTTTGGGAAAACAGCCAGGACCTGCAGGACCCCAGCCTGACTAACCACACCCTGCCTCCAGGACCCCAGGCCTGACTGATTGTACCCCACCTCCAGGACCCCACAGCCCAACCAACTGCACCCTGCCTACAGGATCTCTCAGCCTTACTGTGCCCTGCCTAGAGGGACCTCAGCCCAACCCACTGCACCCCACATAGACTCAGCACCCATGCCCTGTGCTGCATCTCCCCATTTGCGAACACATTTGGAAGCCAGGGCAGTCATCTTGGATTATCCTGGAAGCGGATGCTGACATATTTAGGTGGGGCAAATCACATCCTGAGATGCCTGCTGGAGACTGGAAGCTTATTGTCAGGTACCTCTCTTGCATCAGGCTACTGAAGACTGGGAGGTTTGAATAGTGTATGACTGCTATAGTGTAGATTTCTTTTTCCTCCTTTTTGAAAAATTTTAAGTTTTTATTTCTTTATTTTCTTGCTATTTTCCTTTTGCTTACCTGTTTCCTCAGTCTCTTTCTCCCTCTTCTCATGCTAACAACCAACTTCTTTTGACTACACTTTGACTCTTCCTATGATCTAGAACTTCTTTATACTCTTTTCTTATCCCAATAACAGTTACATCCCACACCTCTCCTCATCCTCTTTGTCCTCCATTAAAAACTGCAGTCCTCATTGCAAATCTATTTGTTATACTGTACATAATAATTGAACTGATCCTCTCTGTTTATTACAACAATATTGTTAACATCTTGATAGGGGCTAGTTGGTTTACGGCTGCATATTGTCTGTAGTGCGTGTTGCTAATATTGATCTCCCCCTTAAAGAAGAGGTTTTGGAAGCCTGCAGGGTCACTATAAGCCTATAGGGCAGAAACTTCAACACCCCAGATCTGCATTGCTAGAGGGGAAGATACATGAACAACATGAATAAACAAGGGAAGAAAGTGCTCCAAACAAAGCAAGATTCTATACTAATAGAATCCAATGACAGCATGGTAGACAAAAATGTCAGAAAAGGAATTCCTAATATACATGATTTAAAATGATTTACAAAGCAAAGGATGAGATAAGAGAGCAAATGCAGGGAATGATTGATCACTCCAATAAGCAGTTGAAAGAGCAACTGCAGGAAGCAAAAGATCACTTCAAAAAAGAGATAGATTCTGAAAAAGAACCAAACGGAAATCCTTGATATGAAGGAAACAATAAACCAAATAAAAAACTCAATGGAAAGCATCACCAACATACTAGATCACTTGGAAGACAATGAAGACAAAGTATTGAATCTTGAAAATAAAGTTGCCCAAACAGAAAAGATGGTAAGAAATCATGAAAGGAACCTCCAAGAACTATAGGATATCATGAAAAGATCAAATTAAAATTTATCAGAATTGAGGAAGGCACAGAGATACAAATCAAAGGAATGAACAACCTATTCAATGAAATAATATCAGGAAATTTCCCAAACCTGAAGGATGAAATGGAAATTTCATCCTTCCAAGCCTCCAAGAGGCTTACAGAATACAAAATGCACAAAATTACAGCAGATCCACACCAAGACACAATATAATGAAAATGCCTAACATACCAAATAAAGATAGAATTTTAAAGGCTGCAAGAGAAAAGCATCATATTACATGTATGGGGAAACCAATAAAGATATCAGCAGATCTCTTGGCCCAGATTCTAAGAGCTAGAAGGACCTGGAACCATATATTTCAAGCTCTGAAAGAGTATGATTGCCAACCAAAAATTTTATATCCAGCAAAATGAACCTGCAGATTTGAAGATGAAATAAAATCCTTCCATGACAAACAAAAATTAAAAGAATTTACACATAGAAAGCCTGTGCTACAGAACATTCTCAGCAAAATATCCCATAAGGAAGAAAAACAACAACAATGTAAGTCAGCGAGGAACTATCCTAAAGGAAAGGTCAATCAAAGAAGAAACCAAGTCAAGTTAAAAACCAAAACTAAGTCAAAATGACTGGGAATACAAATTGTATCTCAATAATAACCCTGAACATTAATGGTCTAAACTCATCAATCAAAAGATATAGACTGGCAGACTTAAAAAGAAAGACCCAACAATATGCTGCCTCCAAGTGATGCATCTCATATAAAAGGATACCACAGACTAAAGGTGAAAGGATGCATAAAAATCTCCATGACAACAGACTTAGTAAAAAATCAGGGGGTTTTCATCCTTAGATCAGATAAAGTGGACTTCAAGCCAAAGTTACAAGAAGTGATAAAGAAGGTCACTTTATACTGTTTAAGGGAACCATAAATCAAGAAGACATAATGATCATAAATATTTGTGCCCCAAACAATGGCCCATCCATGTACATCAAAAAAATCCTTCTCAATTCCAGGAATCAAATAGACCACAACACAATAATTCTGGGTGACTTTAACACACCACTGTGACCACTGGATAGATCTTCCAATAAAAACTAAACAATAAAACCATAGAACTCAATAACACATTCAATAACTTAGACTTAACAGACATATATATAATATTCCATCCATCAACCAGCAAATACACTTTCTTCTCAGCAGCACATGGACCTTCTCTAAAATAAACCATATATTATGCCACAAAGCAGCCCTTTGTAAAGGAAAAAAAAAATTAGAGATACTACCTTGTATTCTATCAGATCATGATGGAATGAAATTAGAAATCAATGACAAAATAAAAAAACAGAAACTACTCCAACTCCTGGAGATTAAAAAATGTGCTATTGAATGAAACATGGATAACAGAAAACATCAGGGAGGGGATAAAAAAGATCTTATAGGTAAATGAGAATGACAATACAACATATCAAAATCTCTGGGACACAATGAAAGCATTTCTAAGAGGAAAATTTATTGCATTGAATGCATTCAAGAAAAGAACAAAAAGTCAACAATTAAATGATCTAACATTGTATCTCTAAGCTCTAGAAAAAGAAGAACAGAACAACACCAAAATTAGTAGAAGACAGAAAATATTTAAAATCAGAGAGGAAATCAATGAAATTGAAACAAAAGAAACAATTCAAAAAATTGATAAAACAAAATTTGGTTCTTTGAAAAAGTAAACAAAACAAATAAATCCTTATCCACACTAACAAAGAGAAGGAGAGAGAAAACTCAAATTACTAAAAATCGTGATGGAAAAGGAAATATCACAGCAGACACCATTGAAATACAAAACATAATTAGAAGCAACTTTGCAAATATATACTCCAGCAGATGTGTGAGACTTCCACACCTGGGAGGTTGGCCCAAAGCATCCAAGTGGGACTTCCACACAGGGGAGGCTGGCACAGCATAGATGTGGGAGACTTCCGCGCAGGGGAAGCAAGCACAGTGCAGACACTTGAGTCTTCTGCTCTGGGAGGTCCAGCTCGGAAGCCTGGGTCCAACTGAGTCCTGCAGAGCTCTGTGAGACATCCAGGTGTAGGACGGAACCCAGACAGACATCAGGCTGAGCCGAACATAGAAGTGTTAGACTTCTGCACCTGGGAGGTCGGCCCAGAGCAACCGCGTGAGACTTCCACGCAGGGGAGGCCAGCACAGAGCAGATGTGTGAGACTTCCACACTGAGAAGGCCCGGCCCAGATGCCAAGGCATACCCCAGCCCAGCCCCAGCCCACACTCTAGTGCTACTGAAGACTAGGAGGTTTGAACAGTACAGTATAGTTTTATTGTAGATTTTTTTTTACTTTATTAGTAATAATATTACAATTATTCCTATTATACCTACTATTACTCCTACTTTTCTTTTCTTTTATTATTATCTTTCTCACCCTCTCTATTTTCCTCTAATCTGTCTCCTTGGAGACTCTCCCTTTTCTCATGCTAACAACCAAATTCTTTTAATTCCTCTGTCACTACTCCTATGGCATAGTACCTCTATAGACACAGTTCTTATCTCATTAATGGTATAACCTACACCCCACACCATCCTCTTTGGCCACCATTAAAAATTGTGGTCCTTAATGCAAACCTATTGGCTAAATGGAAGATAATAATCAAACTCACCATCTCTGTTTACTAAGACAATATGGTTAATATCTTTAAGAGGAAAGTTTGAGTTAAGGATGCATATTGTTTGTATGGTATGCTACTAATATTGATCTCTCACTTCACAGGAAACCTTCAGGGACACTATAAGTCTATGGTGGGAAACTGCAATACCTCAGATTCTCACTGCTAGAGGGGAAGATACATGAACAACATGAGAAAAACAGGGGAACAAAGTGTCTCAAACAAACCTAGGTGCTACATCAACAGAATCCAATGATAGCATGGCAGAAGAAATACCAGAAAAGGAGTTCAGAATGCACATAATTAAAATGATCAGAGAAGCAAATGATGAGTTAAGAGAGCAAATGCAGGCAATGAATGATCAACAATTAAAAAAGAACAAATGCAGGAAGCAAAAGATCATTTCAATAAATAGATAGAGATTCTGAAAAAAAAAAAAAAAACAGAAATTCTTGAAATGAAGGAAACAATAAACCAAATTAAAAACTCAATAGAAAGCATTACCAACAGGCTAAATCACTTGGAAGACAGAACCTGAGACATTGAAGACAAAATATTTAATCTTGAAAACAAAATTGACCAAACAGAGAAGATGGTTGGAATTCACAAAGCCTCCAAGAATTATGGGATATCATGAAAAGACCAAATTTAAGAATTATTGGGATTGAGGAAGGCACAGAGATACAAACCAAAGGAATAAATATTCAATGAAATAATATCAGAAAATTTCCCAAATCTGAAGAATGAACTGGAAAATCCAATACAAGAGGCTTAGAGGACACCAAATGTACAAAACTACAACAGATCAACACCAAGGCTCATTATAATGAAAGTACCTAATATACAAAATAAAGATAGAATTTTAAAGGCTGCAAGAGAAAAAACTCAGATTGCACTCAGGGGGAAACTAATATGGTTATCAGAAGATTTCTCAACCCAGACCCTAAAAGCAAGAAGGGCCTGGAACAACATATTTCAAGCTCTGAAAGAAAATGGATGCCAACCAAGAATCTTATACCCAGCAAAACTTACCTTCAGATTTGAAGATGAGATAAAATCCTTCCATGACAAACAAAAGCTAAAAGAATTTACAAACAGAAAGCCTGTGCTAGAGAACATTCTAAACAAAATATTCCATGAGGAAGAAATTAAAAACAACGCTGCAAATCAGCATAGGGAGGAACTACCCTAAAGGAATAGTCAAATAAAGGAGAAACCAAGTCAAGTTAAAACCCCAAAATAAGCCAAAATGCCTGGGAATACAAATCATATCTCAATAATAACCCTGAAGGTTAATGCACTGAACTCATCAATCAAAAGAAATAGACTGACAAACTGGCTAAAAAGAAAGATCCAAGAATATGCTGCCTCCAAGAGATGCATCTCACAGAAAAAGATACCAACAGACCAAAGGTGAAAGGACCACAACACAATAATACTGGGTGACTTTAACACACCTCTCTCACCATTGGACAGATCTTCCAAACAAAAATTGAACAAAGAAACCATAGAACTCAATAACACAATTGATAATTTAGACCTAACAGACATATATAGAATATTCATCCATCAATAAGTGAAAATACTTTCTTCTGAGCAGCTTAAGGATCCTTTCTAAAATAGACCATATGTTATGCCACAAAGCTACTCTTAGCAAATACAGAAAGATAGAGACACTACCTTGTATTTTATCAGATCATAATGGAATGAAATTAGAAATCAATGATAGAATAAAAAACAGAAACTACTCCAACACCAGTAGATTAAATAATATGCTGTTGAATGAATGCATGGATAACAAAAGGCATCAGGGGGGAAATAAAAAAATTCTTAGAGGTTAACGAGAACAAAGATACATCATATCAAAATTTCTGGGACACTATGAAAGCAGTACTAAGAGGAAAATTCATTGCATGGAGCACATTCAATGAAAGAATGAAAAGTCAACAAATAAATGACCTCACATTACAGCTCAAAGCCCTAGAAAAAGAAGAACAGATCATCACCAAAAGTAGGAGAAGACAGGAAATAATTAAAATCAGAGCAGAAATCAATGAAATTGAAACAAAAGAAACAATTCAAAAACTTGACAAAACAAAAAGTTGGTTCTTTGAAAAAATAAACAAAATTGATAAACCCTTAGCCACACTAATGAAGAGAAGGAGAGAGAAAACTCAAATTACTAAAATTTGTGATGAAAAAGGAAATATCACAACAGACAACATTGAAATACAAAACATAATTTGAAGCTCTCTTGAAAATCGATACTCAGAAAAAACCCAGAAAATCTCTAAGACATCTATAGGTTCCTAGAAGCATATGAGCCACCCAAACTGAATCTGAAGGAGAACATGCACAATTTAAATGGATCCATTTCAAGCAATGAAATAGAAGAAGATATCAAAAGCCTACCAACAAAGAAAAGTCGAGAATCAGATGGATTCACAGCCAAGTACTACAAGACGTTCAAAGAAGAGCTCATTCCAATACTCATCAAAGTATTCCATGAAAAAGAGAAGGAGGGAACCTTGCCAAACTCATTCTATGAAGCTAATATCACCCTGATACCAAAACCAGACAAAAACACATCAAGGAAAGAAAATTTCAGACCAACATCCCTAATGAACATAGATGCAAAAATTCTTAACAAAATTTTAGCAAATCACATACAAAAACATGTTAAAAAGATAGTGCACCATGATCAAGTGGGATTCATCCCCGGGATGCAAGGTTGGTTCAACATCCAGAAATCAATAAATGTAATTCACCACATCAACAGACTTAAAGTTAAGAATCACATGATTATTTCAATAGATGCAGAGATAGCATTTGATAAGTTACAGCACCACTTCATGCTCAAAACACTGGAAAAAATAGGGATAGTAGAATGCTCCTAAATATTATAAAGGTTATCTAGGCTAAGCCCATGGACAACATCATTCTAAATGGAGAAAAACTGGAAAACATTCCCCCTAAAAACTGGAACGAGGCAGGAATGTCCTCTTTCACCACTCCTATTTAACATCGTCCTTGAAAGTCTATCCAGAGCAATTAGACAGACAAAAGAAATTAAAGGGGTACCAAAAGGAAAAGAAGAGCTCAAACTCTCCCTATTTGCTGATGACATGATTCTATATTTAGAGGAGCCCAAAAACTCCACCAGAGAACTTCTCGAACTCATAAATGAATTCAGTAAAGTAACAGGATATAAAATCAATGCTCATAAATCTGATGTATTCTTATTCATAAATGATGAATCCTCTGAAAGAGAAATTAGAAAAACTACCCCATTCACAATAGCCTCAAAAAAAAAGAAAACTTGGGAATCAATCTAACAAAAGAGGTGAAATGCCTCTCCAATGAGAATTACAGAAAACTAAAGAAAGAAATTAAGGAAAACTTTAGAAGATGGAAGATCTCCCATATTCTTGGATAGGCAGAATTAATATTGTCAAAATGACCATACTACCATTAGCACTATACAAATTAAATGCAATTTGAATTAAAATCCCAATGACGGACCTCATAGAAATAGAGCAAGAAATCATGAAATTTTTTTGGAGGAATAAGAGACCCAGATAGCTAAAGCAATCCTTAGCAAGAGGAGTGAAGGAAGGGGTGTCACAATACACAGCAATAGTAACAAAAACGACATGGTATTGGCACCAAGATAGACAGATAGATCAATGGTACCAAATAGAGGATAAAGAGACAAACCCACAGAAATACAGTTTTCTCATACTGGACAAAGGTGCCAAAAACACACAATGGAGAAAAGATAGTATCTCCAACAAATGATGCTGGGAAAACTGGAAATCCATATGCAGCAAAATGAAACTAAAACCCTATCTCTCACCTTGCACAAAACTCAACTCAAAATGGATCAAGGACTTCACAATTAGACAAGAGACCCTGCACCTAATAGAAGAAAAAGGAGGTCCAAATCTTCATCATGTTGACTTAGGACCTGACTTCCTTAACATGACTCCCAAAGCGCAAGAAATAAAAGCACGAATCAATGATTGGGATAGATTCAAACTTTTAAAAAGCTTTTTCTCAGCAAAGGAAACAATCAGCAATGTGAAAAGAGAACCTCTAGAGTTGGAGAAAATCTTTGCCACATACACTTCAGATAGAGAACTAATTTCCAGAATCTATAAAGAACTCAAAAAACTTTACACAAAGAATATAAAAATGAGCAGACACTTTACAGAAGAAGATATACAAGCAATCAACAGATAGATGAACAAATGTTCAGCATCCCTAGTAATAAGAGAAATGAAAATAAAAACTACCTTAAGATTCCATCTCACCCTAATTAGAATGTCTATTATCAAGAATACAAACAAAAGCAGGTGTTGGTGAGGATGTGAGGGGAAAGGTACACTCATATATTGCTAATGGGCTTGCAAATTAGTGCAGCCACTCTGGAAAGCGATGTGGAGATTCCTTAGAAAACTCAGAATGGAACCACCATTTGACCTAGCTGTCCGACTCCTTGGCCTATACCCAAAGGACTTAAAATCAGCATACTACAGTGATGCGGCCACATCAATGTTCATAGCTGCTCAATTCACAATAGCTAGATTGTGGAACCATCTTAGATGCCCTTCAATAGATGAATGGATGAAGAAAATGTGGTGTATATACAAAAATGGAGTACTACTCAGCCATAAAGAAGAATAAAATTATGGCATTTGCAGGTAAATGGATGCAGTTGGAGAATGTCATGCTAAGTGAGATTGGCCAATCCAAAAAAAGGATCCAAAGGCCAAATGATCTCTCTGGTAAGTGGATGATGACATCTAATGCAGGGTGGGAGGGAGGGAAGAATGGAGGACGGATGGATTGCACAGCGGAAAAAGAGGGGTGGGATCAGGTTGGGGGAAAAGAAAAGTAACAGAATGAGACAAATATCACTACCCTATGTACATGTACAATTACACAAATGGTGTGATTCTTCTTCATGTACAACCAGTGAAACAACAGTTGTACTCCATTCATGTACAATGAATCAAAATAAATTAAATGAATTTAAAAAAAAGAAAATCTAAACTCTAACAAAATAGGAAATCCAGAAGACATTGACAAATTTCTAGATACATATGATCCTCCCAAACTGAACAGGAAGACATGCACAATGTAAACAGATCAATTTCAAGCAACAAAATAGAAGAAGCCATCAAACCCTGCCAACCAAGAAAAGCTTGGGACCAAAGGGATTCTCAGCTGAGTTCTAAAAGACCTTCAAAGAAGAACTTATACCAATACTCCTGAAAGCATTTCATGAAATAGAAAAGGATGGGATCATTCCAAATTCATTTTATGAAGCTAGTATCACTCTGATACCAAAACTAGACAAGGACTCATCTAGGAAAGAAAACTTTAGAACAATATCTCTGATGAATATAGATGCAAAAATCCTTAACACAATTCAAATCATTTACAAAAACATATTAAGAAGATAGTGCACCACAATCAAGTGGAGTTTATCCCAGGGATGCAAGGTTGGCTCCCATCTAGAAATCAATAATTATAATTGATCACATCAATAGAGTTAAGGTTAAGAATCATATAATTATTTCAGTAGATACAGAGAAAGTCTTTGACAAAATGCAACAGCCCTTCATGCTCAAAACATTAGAAAAAATACGGATGGTACAAACATACCTCACCATTGTAAAGGCTATTTATGCTAAGCCCAGTGCCAACATCATTCTTAATGGAGAGAAACTGAAAACATTCTCTCTAAAAACTAGAAAAAGACAGGGATGCCCACTGACTCCACTTCTATTCAACATTGTGCTTGAAATACTAGCCAGAGCAATTAGACAGACCACAGAAAATAAAAGAATACGAATAGGAAAAGAACTCAAGCTGTCACTATTTGCTGATGACATGTTTCTATATTTAGAGGATCCAAAAAACTCCACCAGGAAACTTCTAGACCTAATTAATGAATTCAGAAAAATAGCAGGATATAAAATAAACACATATAAATCTAATTCATTTATTTACATAAGCAATGAATCATCTGAAAGAGAAATGAGGAAAACAACTCAATTCACAATAGCCTCAAAAAAAAAAAAAAAAAAAAAAAAGAAAAGAAAAGAAAACCTTGGGAATCAATCTAACAAAAGAGGTGAAAGACCTCTACAATGAAAACTACAGAACATTAAATAAAGAAATTGAGGAAGACTTTAGAAGGTGGAAAGATCTCCCATTTTCTTGGATGGGCAGAATTAATATAATCAAAATGGTCATACTTCCAAAGGCACTATACAGATTTAGCACAACTCCACTTAAAATTCCAATGACATTCCTCATAGAAATAGAGAAACCAATCATGAAATTCATCTGGAAGAACAAAAGACCCATAGTAACCAAAGCAATTCTGGGCAGGAAGAATGATGCAGGAGGTACCATGATACCAGACTTTAAACTCTACTATAGAGAAATAGTAAGAAAAAAGGCATGGTATTGGCACCAAAATAGACAGGTAGACCAATGGTGCAGAGTAGAGGACACAGAGGCAAACGCATATAAGTGCAGTTATCTTATACTAGACAAAGGTGCCAAAAACATGCAATGGAGAAAAGACAGCCTCTTCAACAAATGGTGCTGAGAAAACTGGAAATCCATATGTGGTAAAACGAAATTAAACCCCTATCTCTCACCCTATACAAAAGTCAACTCAAAATGGATCAGGGATCTAGGAATCAGACCTGAGACCCTTCATCAAATAGAAGAAAAAGTGGGCCCGAATCTTCATCATGTTGGCTTGGGATGAGACTTCCCTCTCATGACCCACAGAGCACAAGAAATAAAAGCAAGAATCAATAAATAGGACAGATTCAAACTAAAACCCTTTTTCTCAGCAAAGGAAACAATCAATAATGTGAAAAGACAGCCTACAGAGTGGAAAACAATCTTTTCCACACACACTTCAGACAGAGCACTGATCTCCAAACTTTATAAAGAACTTAAAAATCTTTACACCATAAATACAAAGAACCCAATCAATAAATGGTCTAAAGAACGGGGCAGACACTTCACAAAAGAAGATATACAGGTGATCAACAAACATATGGAAAAGTGCTCATCATCTCTAGTGATTAGAGAAATGCAAATTAAAACCACCCTATGCTTTCATCTAACTCCAATTAGAATGGCTATTATCAGGAACACATGCAATAAGAAGTGTTGGCTTGCTCAATTTCTATGAGGTCCGTCATTGGGATTTTAATTGGAATTGCATTGAATTTGTATAGCAGTTTTGGAAGTATGGCAAGCAATCATGAAATTCTTTTGGAGGAATAAGAGATCCAGAATTGCTAAAGCAATCCTCAGCAAGAAGAGCGAAGCAGGGGATATCACAATACCAGACCTTCAACTATACTACAGAGCAATAGTAACAAAAACAGCTTGGTATTGGTACCAAAATAGACAGGTATATCAATGGTACAGAATAAAGGACACAGAGACAAACTCACATAAATACAGGTATCTCATACTTGACAAAGGAGCCAAAAACATGCAATGGAGAAAAGACAGCCTCTTCAACAAATGGTGCTGGGAAAACTGGAAATCCATATGCAGCAAAATGAAACTAAACCCATATCTCTCACCCTGTACAAAACTCAACTCAAAATGAATCAAGGACCTAGAAATTATACCAGAGACTCTGCACCTAATAGAAGAGAAAATAGGTCCAAATCTTCATCATGTTGGCCTAGGACCAGATTTCCTTAACATGACTCCCAAAGCACAAAAAATAAAAGCTGGAATCAATGATTGGGATAGAGTCAAACTAAAAAGCTTTTTCTCAGCAAAGGAAATAATCAGCAATGTGAAGAGAGAGCCTTCAGAGTGGGAGAAAATCTTTGCCACACACACTTCAGACAGAGCACTAATCTCCAGAATCTACCAAGTACTCAAAAATCTTAGCCGGGTGTGGTGGCGCACACCTGTAATCCAAGCGACTTGGGAGGCTGAGTCAGGAGGATCACGAGTTCAAAGCCAGCCTCAGCAACTTAGCGAGGCCCTAAGCAACTCAGTGAGACCCTGTCTCTAAATAAAATATAAAATAGGGCTGGGGATGTGGCTCAGTGGCTGAGTGTCCCTGAGTTCAATCCCTGGTTTAAAAAAAAAAAAAAATCTTTACACCAAGAACACTAATAACCCAATCAACAAATGGGCCAAGGAAATGAACAGACACTTTA